>JAQGAS010000231.1:0-71952 GCA_034686365.1 Pachymerium ferrugineum | reverse complement strand
GTTTAACAATCAAAACTTTTAACAGTTTAACAATCAAAACTTTTAACATTTGATAATCAAAACCTTTAACAGTTTAACAGTCAAAACTTTTAACTGTTTAACAATCAAAACTTTTAACTGTTTAACAATCAAAACTTTTAACTGTTCAACAATCAAAACTTTTTTCTGTTTAACAGTCAAAACTTTTAACTGTTTAACAGTCAAAACTTTTAACAGTTTAACAATCAAAACTTTTAACAGTTTAACAATCAAAACTTTTAACATTTGATAATCAAAACCTTTAACAGTTTAACAGTCAAAACTTTTAACTGTTTAACAATCAAAACTTTTAACTGTTTAACAATCAAAACTTTTAACTGTTCAACAATCAAAACTTTTTTCTGTTTAACAGTCAAAACTTTTAACTGTTTAACAGTCAAAACTTTTAACAGTTTAACAATCAATCATTTTAACGGTTTTGTAACAGTTTGATGTTTAACAATCAAACATTTTAACAGTTTTGTATCAGTTTAACAATCAAAACTTTTAACAGTTTTGTTTAACAATTTTTAACAATCAAAATTTTTAACAGTTACAAACATTATAAAAATAATATTATACATCCGAATTTTAAAAAAAAAACTGACTGAATTAACTTTCTATTTCTAGGTAAGTTGACGCTGAAATCCTTACTAATGGCTAAACCGTCTATTGGTGGTGAGTACATGACTTTCGTTTAACACATTTAATCCAACAAAAAACAACAACACTCGAAAATATTTTTTTTATAAAATAATATTTAATATCAATTCGATTATAAAAATTCCCCTTGGCCTTGCACAGCTTGTTTGTTTCCGTTGCCATCCTCATCTTGCGTCGTATCGTCATGGCAACCTCCTCGTTCTTGTCCTTGACCTTCACGGTATTTCGTATGGTCGATCCAAATTGCACGTGCCACCGTCTTTTCTCTATTCCACACGTGCCGCACGTGCCTCCCTACACGTCGGGAAATGTCAGGTGAAAATCGACCAATTACGTCATTTATTATTTCCTCAAATTTCCTCAGTCCTTTAGAAAAATTCCCATCTTGTATCCAACAACATCTTTAACTCCAAACAAAACACCCAATTAGGAAAACAATACCCGCAAATAAAAACTTTATTACAAGAAAAGTATTATTATAAAATCAATTTCCTAATAAAAGTTTATTGGATTAGAAAAAGGAGAAAAACACGTGATAACATTTTTCCAAGTAAAAATGTGTCAGCTTAACCCGTTCAGGGCGTGGTGGGAACTTGCTGCCATCTAGCGGCGGTTTCTAATACTAACTGACCTTATTATAACCGTTTAAATCATTTTTAAAAATTATAAACGATAAAATAAAGGAAAGATATTGGAAAAAGTAGAGTGAATTATAACATTTTATAGAATAGTATATAAAAATTTTAGAAAAAAAAAGGTTTGGTGTGTGGTCTGGGGGGAAATTACCTTTAATGATTTTACGACTTTGTTTTTCCAACACAATCGGCTAAAATTAACACCTCACCCAATAGAAACGTCAATCATTGGTGTCTATAAAAAGGGTTATTGTTGTTTTCACCACTTCCTCGAAACGCTTTGACCAGCGCGTGGGCGTGAGGAAGCGAAAAAGGGGTCAATGACCTTTTGAACTTGAGTATCATCTCATTAATTAACTGCACAAAATTTGTCTATACAATTTCATTTTACGACCCCCTATCGTCAACACTAGCAACTGGTGGGCCACCCATAGAGAGATAAACAGTGGCCAATCAATTAACACGAGTAAAAACCAAAATGGAGAATATCCCCCATGATGAGTAGTGATCGTTTATTGTCCTCTTCTGACTAGTAAACAATGGTAAAGGCAGTTGTTTAAACTATTTCCGGGTTCACCCTACTTCCGCCCACACAAAGGGGTCCCTTCCCCCCTTTTTAGTTTGCGAAGAAAAAGACAAGCAGCTGGACTTAGAGGAGTCACTGAACTCTAATTCACACTGCGCATGGGCAAATCACAATTGATTAGTAGGGACGGAAGAGATTTTTCTTTGCGTTTAGTAACTACCACCTGGTGTCTGTTCCCCTAAACACCTGTCTTTGGATTCTATTTCCGGTGTTTACTGGAAATAGAATTTTGGGTGGAAAAATTTTTTAGTGGGGCATCTCTCTCGTTGTGATTTAAGAGTTGTTCTAGAATCTACTGGTGTCAACTAGTTTTGCTCAGCCCTAAACTGAGTCATGTCAGGTCTCAAGCCTGGGTTTCTAGCTCTTGTTTAAGAGGTCAATGAACTCGGTGAGATTATTTCGTACTGAAGGTTAGGCGTCGTCGGTGTGTTTTATTAAAATGGAGAATTGTTTGTTTAGAGGATCAGAAATTGATCAAAGTTGGTGCGATTAGTTTGGTGTGTTTTTGGAATTGTTTGGTCATGTGTTGATCATTTTTGTTCGTACTATGATCGGTTTGATCATTTTTTAAATTTGATTTTGATCTTTTGTAGTATTAATATATTTTGGTCATTATGTTTACTCTACAAGATGATCATTCTTGAATTTGAACACAATTTGAACAGATAATTTGCTCAAAAATCAATTCGTTCATTATTTTATGACATTTTGATCATCCTTGCAATTGTTAGTTGTTTAAATGACCATTTTTTGGTTACATTTTGATCATTTTGGTCATCCTGTGGTCACATTTTGATCATTTTGGTCATTCTATGATCATAATTTGATTTTTTTGATCATTTTGGTCATAGTATGGTCATAATTTGGTTATTTTGGTCATTCTATGCTCATAATTTGATCATTTTGATCTTTTTTTAGTCCCATTTTGATCATTTTGGTCATTCTATGGTCCTAATTTGATTATTTTGGTCATTCTATGTCATAATTTGATTATTTTGGTCATTCTATGGTCATAATTTGATTATTTTGGTCGTTCTACGGTCATAATTTGATCATTTTGATCTTTTTTTAGTCCCATTTTGGTCATTCTATGACCATGATTTGATTATTTTGGTCATTCTATGGTCATAATTTGATTATTTTGGTCGTTCTATGGTCATAATTTGATCATTTTAATCTTTTTTTAGTCTCATTTTGATCATTTTGGTCATTCTATGACCATGATTTGATTATTTTGGACATTCTATGGTTCTAATTTGATTATTTTGGTCATTCTATGGTCTTAATTTGATTATTTTGGTCATTCTACGGTCATAATTTGATCATTTTGGTGATTCTATGGTCATAATTTGATTATTTTGACATTTCTTTGGTCACATTTTGATCATTTTGCCCATTCCATGAGCACAAATTGATCACTTTTGTTAAAACATACTTGAATATTTACTCTAGTGTACATACACTCACCATTTTCATATCAACATTGATACAATCACATTTTAAATTGAAGTTTTTGATCATTTATCAATCTACTTCAACATTACTAAAATTAGCTCAAACTCAACCACTTTTTTCCTATAATCATATCATTGGCTGATATAAACTTTCCATATATATAACCACATATTAAAGATATAACCCAAACAAGAAATCACGTTTTTCTACCCTTACCAGCCCATTACAAATTGCCTATAAATTTTAATAATATGGGGCGCTACTCTTTATAGCATCTTCGTACAGTTTTCTCATAAAGGTTAAAGCGATTAAAAATTTTAATGATGGATTAACTTAATTAAATAATTATGACATTATAAAGGAAAACACTATCGATTCGATAGAGGAAGTGAACAAGAGCAATCAAAATGGTATAGCCTCAGTTTACGCGTTTGTGTGTACAAGAGAGAGGGAGTGGATGAGAGAGGTCGTTCAACCTGCGCCCACACACTCGGTGGGGATTTCGCAATTTGGCCGAAAAATCCGATTGGAAAAATTTTCCCTCGTTAACCAAAAGGTCACGTGGGTGGCAACTTCCATGAAACCGAGGCTGTGAGGTCAGTGACCCACACTCTTTTGAAGTGCATCAAAAATAGATAGGACCCCCTAAAGGGTTGAAGAAGACAGGAACACAATAATCATCACCCGGAAATGACTACTTTCTATGACAACCTTTGGAAAAAATTAATTTTTTTTTTTTTTTTTTTTTACTTTTTTTTGTTCTTCTTGTTACACTTGTTTTTAATTGAAGGTCAGTGAACTGGTTGGACTCGCCAGTTAAACCACGTGATAAATGGGATCCAACGAGGTGCGCCAAAAGGGTCATTTGCTAGGTCACTCGGGGTCAGGGGTCGTTGATAGATGGGTGATGCAATTGGTCTCGTTTTGACACCCCTTTTCAAAGTGGGCGGAAGTTGAGTCAAGCTGAGACTGGAATGAGGAACTATGGGATTGGTTAGGGTGGGTTGGTGGGGGAGTTTGTTTTAGTTGGGTGGTGGAAACTTTTTTTTTTTTTTTTAAAAATGGGATATGAAGGATTTGAAGTCCTTGAGACGTTCTAACCTTTCCTTCAAATTAGACAGACGCAAATAAAATAGGCCAAGGTTGCATTTCATATTGCACTCTTCCTGTTTGTAGGGTTTAATTAGAAATTGACTCGTTAGGTTGCATTGCTGAAGGTTAGAATAATTTCGGGATAGGAGGAATTATTTATATTTATTAGGGTTAAAAAGTTGTGTTTTGTCTGCTGTAATCAGTTCGATGGGTTAAATGAGGTAGAAAATCGGACAGAACTTGTATAGCGGATGTTTTATTATTATTATTATATAGGGAAATCGGTAAAGTTTATGCACCCGGATATTGAAGTTTTTTTAGAAAAATATAAAATTTCCCACAAGATGAGATTTCACCCGTTTCGCACTTGAAATGAGATCAGAACGAGAGAAAAACGAGTGAATGAAGGCACAGCGCTTCTCACCTGAGTTATTATTTAGTGAGTTGTGATTACGGATTTCGTCACTAGATGGCCCGTACGTAGAATTCGGCCATTGCAAAGGCCTACATGATGGAGGTGAATGTTCTGTAGCGAACTCAGCCTCCTGCTTTGGTCTTGTATGTGGGTGATTGGCCTTGCTTGGCCTCCGTTTGCTTTCCCTTGCGTGGCGGGGGATGTTTTAAACCCTACACGATCTTAACTATCTACTATTAAATTTCCCTTCCTGCAGTTTTGCCAAATTTGTTGACACGTAATCATTTAGCTATTAGTTTTTATATTGTGATGATGATGACGATGCTGTTCAAGTTTGTCGTGTATGAATTACTTTTGTTTATAAAAATAATAATACTAATAAGAAGAAGAATATAACTTAACGCAGCTAGTGACAACTATAGACAACTACGGTCATACGCAGCGAGAACAAGTCAAATGTAAAATTCAAAAATTAATAAAGAGAACAGAAAATTTTAAACAAGCATAAATACACTGGAATACATGATTTCCGATGAGTGTAAGTTTATATATAATAATAAAAAAATAATAATAATAATAATAATAAAGCTTAACGTAGCGGGTGACAACTACGGGCCTTCGCAAGAAGAACAAGTCAAACTAAAATGCAAATATCAAGAACTAGAACAGAAAAATTACAAGCAAAAAGACATTGGTACTGAGTGTAAGTTTAATAAATAATAATAATAATAATAATAATAATAATAATAATAATAAAGCTTAATGTAGCGGGTGCCTACTACGGTCCTTCGCAACAAGAACAAGTCAAACTAAAATGCAAATATCAAGAACTAGAACAGAAAAATTACAAGCCAAAAGACATTGGTACTGAGTGTAAGTTTAATAAATAATAATAATAATAATAATAATAATAAAGCTTAACGTAGCGGGTGACAACTACGGTCCTTCGCAACAACAACAAGTCAAATCAAAAATGCAAATATCAATAACTAGAACAGAAAAATTACAAGCAAAAAGACATTGGTACATAGACGTCATTTCCTACGAGTATAAGACGTCTTATAAATGGGAAGGTCAAGGGCCTGTAGCCAAGTAGTGCGTCGTTCTAGAACCACTTTTCCCTTTAAGAAGCAGAACAAGAAATGTCAAGGATACTTGCACATTTTTCTTCTCATCAGATGAGGTCAATGACCTTGATTGTATTTCTGGTTATAAAAATAATAAACGGAAGTTGTTGCAAGTATTTGGATTTTTCTCTCCAATTTCGCCAGTAAATTGATCATCACTTGAACTTTGGTTTCGGGGGGAGAGTTGATAATTATTAGTATTTAGAAAAATTAGGTTGAGGATAGAAAATTTTGTATATTCTAAATTAAACAAAAAATGAGTAGGAAAGGATTGTGGGAGATGGGGAAGGGAGAGCACCGGGTGACCCACCCTGAGCCTCACCTGAATGCTGTGACCAGGGCACAGGTAAATAGGAAAGGGAAGCGAGAAAATAGATTGAGACTCATTGCTCTGCTATCAGTTGATTTTTGAGTTTGTGGCCTGGAATAAGTTCATTTACCCGTCGATTTTTGTTGTGGTTGTTGAAATTTTCCCAAGTTCAGGAAGAATGTCGTTTTTCAACTACTATCTAATGTTTGTTGTTGATAATTTTTTTTTTTTTTTTTGTCAGAGGAATTGGCCTGAAAAGGGATTTTGTTTTTTATAATAAAATAAGCAATAAAACCAACTTTTACAAAATATTATAACTCTGTAAAAGATGTTATAATTGCAATTATTACAATATTATAAGTCTATAAAAGATATTGTAATTGCAATTATTATGTTATAATTCTGTAAAAGGTATTATAATTGTAATTATAATATTATAATTCTGTAAAAGATGTTATAATTTCAATTATTACAATATTATAAGTATAAAAGATATTGCAATTGCAATTATTATAATGTTATAATTCTGCAAAAGTATTATAATTGTGATTATAATGTTATAATTCTGTAAAAGATGTTATAATTTCAATTATTACAATATTATAAGTATAAAAGATATTGTAATTGCAATTATTATAATGTTATAATTCTGTAAAAGATGGTATAATTGTAACTATAATATTATAATTCCGTAAAAGTATTATAATATTGATTATAATGTAATAAGTCTATAAAAGATATTGTAATTGCAATTATTATAATGTTATAATTCTGTAAAAGGTATTATAATTGTGATTATAATGTTATAATTCTTCAAAGATATTATAATTGCAATTATATTATAAGTCTGTAAAAGATATTGTCATTACACTATTATAATTACAAAGTAACAGAGTGCGAATTTCAAAGTTTTGATTCTCTTAACCTTCCAATCTGTTAAAAACCAGATAAAAGCCAGAGAAGATTTTGTAAGGAAGGAGAAAAATTTCAAGAATTTTGATGATAAAATATCAAATTTCAAAAAATTGAACTAAAAGTTGTGACACTCGAAAATATTTACTCTCATTTTTTTATCTTCATTTACCTTTTCGTGTTATTTGGATAAAAGAGTGAGAGGGGGGGGGGGGGAAAGTCATTGCACTTTTCATGGAAAAAACTGACAGATGGGTTCTTTGTGTCACGGCAATATGTGTAGTATGCAAAAAAGAGAAAAACATGAAACAAAGCAAACAGAGAATGAGAAAAAAAAAATAAAAGGGGCCACAGATGTTAGTAGAGGATGTTACAACCCCATCCTAAATCGTCCCTGACCATCCCTAGCAAAAACCCTCCCCCCTTTACCTACCTGAATTTTACAACCAAAGACACGACAGGTGGCGCGTCTCGACCCATTTAACACGTTTGGACAAATTTCTCTATAAAACAAGAGGGTCTGATAACATCCCTTTTTCATGAGGAGAAAGGGTGTTTCAAGGTCAGGATCAAGAGGAGGGTGGGGGTATGAGATTGCCTGTGGAGGGTGAAGGAAAAAAAATTTGAAGGATTGTGACCTCGTTTGTTTGGGGGTTTGGGTTTTATTGTAGGGGTTTTTTTTAGTAAAGTTTAATCTAGTTTTGTGTTTTTGTGGAATTTTTCTGTGGTATCAGGTGTTGATGCGGGTATCGATTAAAAATATCGGAGGGCAGTGACCCTTTTCTTTGTTTAGCTTTTGATGAACGTAAATAAAAATTCAGTGGTTTAAGTAGTCAGTTCGTGTGTAGTCGATTAAAACGTGGAATTATTAGTTTCTGTGGAAAAAAATCGAGTGAGTATCGATATTAATTCTTGAAATATCGATTGTTGGGGAAATGTTTAGAGTGAAAATCGATTAATATCGATTATTGTGAAAATGTTTAGAGTAAAAATCGATTAATATCGATCTAGAAATTTTTAAAAATCGAGTTAAAAGTTTTTTTATCGATTACTAAATAAATCGAGTGAATATCGAATCGAGGAAACTTAATTTGATCGAAATATCGAATAAAATATGAATTTCGATTTTTCGAAAAATGTTTGGTGTAAAAATCGATTAATATCGAGTCATGTGAAATATTGCTTAAAATATCGACTAACAAACATATCGATCCAGAAATTTTAAAAAATCGATCAAAAATTTTTTTAAAAATATCGATTATTAAAAACAATCGACTCTAATAAATTTCATTTGCTCTATATAGACTATAATATCATAAATATCGATTTATAAAAAAAAAAATTTCAAATAAAAATCGACTAATGTACAAGTCATGTGATAATACTGAGCTACAAATGTTTAAAAAATCGACAAAATATTGACTGAAAAAAATCATTATTGAAAAAAAATATCGAAAACTTGAAAATATCGAATACCATATCGAATAAAAAACGAAAAACTATAAAAAACATTGATTGAGTATCGATTTTTTTTTCTATCACAATACACATCCCACAGTACTAAAAGCATTACGTCACATAATATGATCCACCAACAATAAATATCCATAATCCATATCCTCTCTCCATAAGGTCACATGGTCCAAACTTCATAAAAACACCCATTAAACTCACCCAAAGAACTTCATCACAAAATCGAAAAACGAAAGAAAATTTATTCAAATAAACCAAAAAAAAAAAAAAAAAATTCACTCCTCCTAATTTTAAATTCTCTCTACTTAGAAAACTTGCACAAGCCTATTGCATAATTTACATAGAAATAATTTATGAGTCCTAATGGCTCAAAGAATGTGAGGGACAACAAGATATTTCGCAATAACTTAATGGTGAATGTGTGTGTGTGTGTTTTAGGGTGTGTAGTGGGGGTCCATGTCCTTTTCTAGCTTTATTGTAGCGATAAATTGGTCAAAGTGAAGAAAGAAAGCGAGCTTTCAAGGCTACAGCGTTGAAGGTCTGCAACAAGTTCAAGGAACTGCAGACGACCTACACTCTCTAAGTTTACACTCCTTAGTATGTTGAACTCTGCACGCCATTTTGAAACTGTCTCCCTTATAAGACAAAAAAATTTTTTTTTTTAAAACCCAAAAAAAAATTTGTCTCAAATTTCGAAAAATAAAAAAAAAAAATGTCTGGAATCAATAAATAAAAAGTTGCATAATTTGAGTGATTTGATGACGTCATTTTATTTGATTTTTGTATTAATTAAAGTTGATAGAGTGAGTCTGGTTTTTGGTGAATCCAACTATCAGGCGCTTGCATCAAGGTCACAGAGTTTTCTAAAGGTGCCACTGTCCTTGTCCGCCTTTTACTGACCACATTGTGGTCCACCCATTTATTTAGTGGGGGAAATTTTTTATCTTTACATAATTTTTTTTTTTTTTTTTTTTTTTTTTTTTTTTTTTGGGGAGGGGGAATTTTTTTTTTTTTTCTTTTTCCATTTACTTTTTTTTGTGTGTGTGAGTGGAAAAATTTGGGGTCAATGTTTGGTTTAAAAAGTTTCACTTTTTTTTTTTTTTTATTTATTCATTATGCGATTTTTTTTGATTTTTTTTTAAGTTTTTAAAAAATGTAAAATCGTGAGGTGAATTTCAAGGTTTGTGGTGTGATGATGTTGAAATGGATCAAATTTTTTGGCTGTTCTTCAATGGGAGACTAAAATAAATTGGAGACATGGGACATCGATCTGGTTTATTCCGAGTGTCGAATTTTCGTTTGGGTTTAGGGAAAATGAGAGAGAGAAAATGGTTAATGGAAGGGAAATTTGAGTTGTGGAGTAAAAAAAAAAAAAATGTAAATAAAAATTTTTATTTGGAGTATTAAGGGATTAAATTATTTATGGAAATTGGTTTTTTTTTTTTTTTTTTTAATAGCGAGGAATAATTAAAGAGATTAAAAAGACGGTGTAAATTAGTGTGTAAATAAGTAATATAAAGTTTTGTTTATGTTTTAATTAACGGGTGAGATTATTATAAAATTCATTTTAGTTATAAAAGTTGATATTTACAATTTTTTTTTTTTAAAAAAAGAGTTTATATGAAAAAAAAAAATAGAAATTTTGGCTTTAGATTTATAATAAATTTATAATTTTTTTAGAAATTTTAACTTTGATGATAAAATTTATAAATTTATAATTAACAATTTATAATTTCAATTAAAAATTTGATATTTACAATTTTTTTAAAAAAAAAATTTGTTGAAAAGAGTTAATATGAAAAGAAAAATAGAAATTTTGGCATTGGATTTATAATAAATTTATAATTTTTTTAGAAATTCTAACGCTGATGATAAAATTCATAAATTTATAATTAAAAAAATAACTGAAGGTTATTCAAAAAAGTAATAAAAACACTAAATTTTATATAAATATAACAAAAATATTCTTATAAGAAACAAAATCTTAGAAAAATAATTTCAAATTTTTAAAGTAAATTATGAAATTTTAATTAACCGTTGATTAGAAAATTTATAAAAACAAAGTGGAAAACAAATTTTCATTTTCATTTTATAAAAAAAAAAAAAAAAAAAAAATTCTAACATTGTCAAAACAAATATAGTAAAAAGCGAATGTGGCCATTTAATTGAAATCCTTTTGGGCATCACGTAGCAGGTGATATGTATTATTCGTTCCCTTTCTAATACAGCATTGATCATGTTCCGTAGAGGTTGATGCCTGCTCATACTGGGGTGGATAACCTGAAATTCTCTTTCTCTTGTGTTGTCTTTAACCGAAAAAAAATTTTTCTTGCCCTTGACCTTGAATAAAACCGAAATTTTTTCTTTAAGGGACCATGAAATAAAAGGGGGGAGATAAGAGAAGGAAAAAAATTGAGGTATAGGGGTGAAAAAGAGGTTGAACAGGTAGAAAAAAAAAATAAGGGTGAGGGGGTTTTTGATGGTTAAAAGAAAAAAAAAAAAACAAGTGTAAAGGGGGCAAGTTGAGGGGGTTGATGTGGGTTTGTGTGAGAGAGGGGGTTTAAAGAGTGAAGTGGGTTCAAAGTCCGGGGGTGTTGTTGGAAATTTCTTTTTTTTTAATTTGGGTAAAATGTTTATGTCGTTAGGGTTAAGTTAATTAAATGCACGTGGAAGTTTGTGAAGGTTGGAGTATTTGGTTCATTGCCACGTGTCGAGTTTGTCTTCGTCTCTTGTTTCATGTGTTTTGATGAGTGGGAATTTGTTTTTCAGGTTCGGCTTGCCCACGTGGCAATTCTCCTTTCTTCTTGTTGGTAGGGTCAAGGGCCTGCTAACCTGGTCCTTGTAACACTGACACTTATTAGCCTCAGTTTGTTGCTCTTTCAAAGAGGAGAGTGAACTTTCTAGCCTCTATCAAGGGTTTATTTTTGGCACTTTTTTCGACCCTTTTTTATGTATTTTGACAAATTTTTTTGAAAAATTTTGAAGTTCAGGGTTAAATAATTGGATTTTTTTTTTTTGTGTGATTTTTTTTTTTTTTTTGTTTGGTTGTGTTGTAATATAGGGTTAATTTTTGGGTGCATCAAGTAGCGAAAGGGTTCGTACGTGTGATAATGAACTCTATGAATGTCGTTGAACCGCTTTTGCCGAATTAGAAATTTTAATCTAACTTTCGATTTTCATGATGAATATTGTATAAAGGTATCTAGAGTTGTGTTGTATTAAGCTTTTGTTGTGTAGTGGGTTATTTCCTCAATACTATTGCGAGAAATAGAGATTAGATTAAGAATTTGTTAGTTTCCTCCAAACGTTTAAATAGCAATGAAAGAGCAAACGTTTAAATAGAAATGAAGTTTAGTCGAACAAAAGAGTGTTGCAGTGGAAAATGTGTAGGGAACTTTGTAGTTTTGTGTCTTGAGTGAACGGGTTGTTGTAGTCGTTTTATTTCCAAAAAAAACGATTGTTGTAATTGTTTATTCAGAAAAAACTATTGTTGAAAACGTTAGTTTACTAAAAACGATTGTTGTAGACGTTTGTTTCAATGGAAACGATTGTTGTAATCGTTTAATTACAAAAAACGATTGTTGTAATCGTTTTATTTCCAAAAAGAACGATTGTTGTAATCGTTTATTCACAGAAAACGATTGTTGTATACGTTAGTTTACTAAAAACGATTGTTGTAAACGTTAGATTCAATGAAAACGACTGCTGAGAGCGTTGACTCAATAAAAATGATTGTTTTCATCATTTATTCACAAAAAACGATTGTTGTAATCGTTCTATTTACAAAAAAACGATTGATATACAGAAAAACAATTGTTGTAAACGTTTGTGGCAATGAAAACGATTGTTGTAGGTTGTTTATTCACAAAAAACGATTGTTGTAATCGTTTATTCACAAAAAAAGATTGTTGTAAACGTCTATTTGCATAAAAAGAAAAAAATTTGTTTCAATTAAAACAATAGTTAAAAACAGTTATTACAATACTAACAAATTACCCTCGATTATTACAACAAATCAGTTCGAAATGACCCGCAACTTGAAATTGAATACACAAAAATTTCCAGTTTAATTAACAACAAAATGCACAAAAATAAAAAAAAGTTTGTCAACTCGCAACAAGTACAAAACTCCCATTACAAGTAAACAAATCCCTATAAAAACAAACCCATTAACAACAATTATTGCAGCAAACCTCACAAACAAATCGCCGAAGTTACAAATTTCCTGGAAATATTTGTTTTGTTGTGTATTGATGGGGGGAGTGCTGCATCTGGTGTTACATCTAATAGAGACTCTTTCCCAGAATGCATCAGTTGACGAGGGGAATGCCCCCTTTTTTCCACCTTGATTACTCATCTCACTACTTCAGGTTGAAGGACGAGTCCAGTCTAGTTTCATTTTTTTAATAAAAATTATTTAATAAACAAAACTTGTATTATTGATTATCTTTATTATTATTAAAATTAAATTAAATTAAAGAGATTTTTAACAAAATAAACAGCTAACTTCCAGGAAAGTTAATTATTACTATTTCACTCATTTATTGAAAAGGGGGGAAAAAAACATGGAAAACAAATGTGTTTAGGGAAAGTTTTATCTTGGTTGCTTCTGCCTTTCTTCGGTTTCTAAAGGTGTCAATAAACTTGGAGAGTGCGGGGAATGTGTTACAATGACCCCGAAGACAAGAGAGAGGGAGACGAAGAAGAAGAGAAAAATGTGAAGGCCAAGGTTCGGCAGAAGAAAGCGACCAAAATTTTTTTTTTAGCTTAAAAAAAAAAAAAAATTCTAAATTTTTATAAAATATAAAAAAAAAAAAATTATAAACTTAGAAAAAAAAATAATAAACTTGCAAGTTAGGCTTAACTATCACTAAAAATCACTAAAAATAAATTCAAAATAGAGTGTTAATTCCCGGGGGGGGGGGGGGGGTAAAAACTTTTAATTATTTTAAAATGTTTATAAAATTCACTTATGTCCACTAAAAATATTGAAAAAAAAAAAAAAGTTTATTGACCTTGGATTTTAGGGCAACGAACCACAGGTAGGAGAAAGAAGGGGTGGGTTGCCAATCAACCAAAAGGGTGAGTGGGGGTAGAGAACTTTTTCAGGGTCTTTTTTTTTTTCTTCAAGTTTCTCTTTTATACACTGTTGACAGGTATGCTTAAAGGAACATCTTCTTACCTGTCTACTCTGATCCAAGAAGTCTCAACTTGATATCCCCCACTTTTTTTTTTTTAACCCTCTTTTAATATAAAAATATAGAAAACCCTAAAAAGGGGGTGTGTAAGAGGGTGTTAGTAGGGGGTTTGGTCACAAACAAGCTATTTTAGTCGTCGCAAGCCAATGACCGGGATGGGTGGGAAAGTGGCTGATGCGTCGTAACCCCCTCTTGTGGTTATTTTTGGCTACGACTGTCTGCTTTGAGTTCACTGGTTTGCATTTTTTTTTTTTCTTCCCATTTCAACAAGGTCAGTTCTCCACACAGACTATTCATCACGTATTGTTGCGCAAAGCATTTTGGGTGTTTGTTAAGACGCTTTAATGTACAACCCTATTTTTATACCGATTTATCGGCCATGTTCTTATTGTCTTTTTAACCTACTATTTACTCGACCGTTTATCATCACTTAGCAATGACTGATAATATGGGTACGATATCCCTCACAAGTATTTTTTTTTATAATATATAAAATATCTTGTTATTTTAAAAGAAAAGGCAACCTATATCCGGTGTAGAATGATATTAATCAATTGCAAATCATCCCCACCAGATGGAGATGATTATTAGGTCGTTTCATTCACCAATTTTCTATTAATTCTTCCTCAATTTACCTAGAAGTTTCTCTCGAAATATTTTGCAATAAAATATCATTGAACCAGGAAGTTGGGTGTGGGGGATGATGCAAAATGCAAAACCCCCACACACAAATTTCCCCTCCTCACAACTGTTATCCCTTTCACAATTTGATCCCCATCACCTGCATATCTCACAAATTTTTATCCCCCCACCCCCTATTTTCCCTTCCTTTTTCCGGGGGGGCAGGAAGGGGGGGTAAACAGCAGCTGAAAGTGAATTTTCACTTCTTTAGTGTTGTCATAGGCAACAACGAGGTAAACAACCATTCAAGAAGTTTTAAACGTCAGGCAAAGGCCATTGACATCTGTTTGAAGGTGCATGTTTTCACTTTCTACTAAGTTATATATATATATAACTATGACTATTGTAGTGAATTCAAATAGCACGTGGGGTAGTTGGGGGATGTAAAACGTTTTTAGTTATGGCCTGTTAGGCCTAAATGAGGAAACTATTTTTTTTCTCTCTCTCTCTAAACGGAGCAAGCGGGAAAGTGAAAGGAGATCTTGACCTCATAAGGGGCCACTCACTTGAGCACTCTGGCGTTTCAAAGCCACCTTTTTCTTCCTACCTGTGTTTTTTCAAGGGCAGGAGAAATTTCTAGTTCTACTTTACATACATATTGCACTATTGGAATAAAAAAAAGAAAATCAAAATTAAGAATATAAAAATAGAAAGATACCGATTCTTTTTAACTAACCGGATATGTTATAAACAAAATTCCGTCTTTTTAATACGTTATCAACCGAACTATTATACATATAACCTCCCTTATCTCGGGGATATTGTCTTACAAATTAGGCCTATCGACGTAAACAAGAAATACACGTAAAATTTCCACGAATTTTCTAAGATGAAATATAAAACTTCACACCTGGAAGTAAAGATTTTTAGAAAAAGTATGAAAGAGTTAACTCCTCCACATAGTGAGACCTTCATTCCACGGTCCCTCGGTCATTGACATCGTCAGTCTGGCTCGTGTTTATGCTGCACAAAGTGCAACAACCAATGAGAGAGGGCGTCTCATCACATCCGATTTCATATCCGCTCTTCCTATTGGTTGTTTGCCACTCTCCCTTCCTTTTTGTTGGGCGTGTGGCTGCTAAAATGGAGGGTGTAGGGATGTGAGTTTATGTAGCGCCAACTCGTTGTAGTGGCAAATAGAAGCGACTGGGCTTAAACAGGCCAGAGTGAGCCGAGCACTTTCACTATTAGTGCAACCCTCAGACACACCGGGTCGTGTTCTCATCTCAGCTTCGAATATTTTCATTTCAAAACATCCTAATGCATTTGTTGTTCAACTTCAACACGTGATAAGTGCGATGTGCTTCGTTAGCTGAGGATTTCTACTGGATTGCCACCTATTTTTGATTCGTAACAAACTCAGTTTGTTTATTTTTTTTGAGAGAAATCCAAATATTTGGAATTTTTCATTCCAATTTTTCGTAACATTTTTTTGTTGTTAAAATATCTACAACCATGATTCTAACGGAGAAGGACTTGCAATTACTCAAATCACTTTCATCGAGTGTTCAAGACCAGACAACTAAAAAAGAACCAGAGTTAAAAATTGGTACGTAGTCATATCTTTACGTTTTGTTTCTATCTATCTGGCTCTTCTTTATTCTAAGAGGTCAGTGTATTTGGTGGCCTTGGTTTGCTGGTCGCTTTCTCGAGGCCAGAGACCTCAGAGCCAGTCAAGGTCAAAATCTTCCCACCCCCACCCTGTGTTCGTTGCCCCTCCTCTCATTTCGCCTGTCCCATTTCACTGATATAGGGTTGTTAATCATAAATAAGGGGGGGATGTGTTGTTTCATATTTTTTGGGGGAGTCAAAACTGACTGATAAGTTGCAAGGTGAATGACACACCTGTGTCTTTTTATCAGAAAAATGTTGAAATTCTTTTTTGTATTGATTACACGTGTGGGGGTTGATATAAAGGTAGAATAAGGGGGAGATGTGAGTGTTGTTGTTTTTTGCCTTAGGCTCGATAATAACACTGAAAAATCGAAAGTCCTAAGTCCGTGACACTGAAATGAGGTCATTGGCCGGGTATGTCGACCCCAATATGGCGTCGGCTTACCCCTTTTACAGGGAGGGGGAGATGACTCACCTTGGTGAGATAAAAAGTGAAATTTAATTTTTAATTTTTTTTTTTTTTTCTTTTAATTATTACAGAGTTTGATGGAACTACAGTTCTTTGTCGTGTTTGTGGAGACAAGGCCAGTGGGTTCCATTACGGTGTTCATTCGTGTGAAGGTTGCAAAGTAAGTTTCGTTTTTTAAAATTAATTATTTGGGATTTTGGGGGTTGTAATTTCTAACGGCAGGTGGATGAACGTGAAATTGCTAAAAAAAAAAAAAAAAAAAGAAAGAAATTAGGGTTCGGTTTTTGTTGGAAGTAATAATTTAATGTACATAATTGGTGACCCGCTTTCGCCATCTGTTGGCGTTTGGGTTCTCATCCCGCAGTTGATGAGGAGTGACGTGGCCTGGTGAGTTCAATCACCTGTTCCCAGAGAGGATGGTCACTATCACACTGGCATACATCCGATCCGACCAATCAGAGTGTCGGATTGGAATTGACGTCACCACACAAAGAATTCGGTTCAACGAACTGAGCTATCAAAGGTCGGTGAACTTTTCCGGCCGCCATTACCTTGGCTTACTTCTCCAGCCAACGACGACGCCACCTTTTGGGCATTATTGAGTGTCGGCGTCTCTCATTGGTGGAGCGGCCGTGTGAAACGGCGTTTTTGATTGGTTCGGTCGGAATGTGGGTGACACGCCAATGCCTCAAGTTCATTGCACCGGGGTGAACGCACGCTTGCCCTACTAACGACTCCTGCCTCCACCCTCTCTCTACTTTTTATGTGTATCCCAAGCTACGGCCATGTTGTTGTTATCGCTGTCGTCATGACGACCGGTGTGCAACGGAAATGTGAACCGGTTATTTTCTCTAATGGGGAATTTTATCTCGAAGGGGTTGATAAAAAAAAGAGAAAGGTGATGCACGTGGAGGGAATGGCCATGAATACCTTGGGAAAATTTTTATTTCGAACATCAATCCCGCACTCGGTCGCCAAAAAATCAAAATACGGTTGAAACAGCTGCGATCGATTGAATTTATAGATGTTTTAATTGTTGGGTGTTTTATCTGAGTGCGGGATTGATCTTAAAATGGCTGACTGGAATAATGGCGTTAAAACAGCGGGGATATACGAAAGATCGATTCAATTTTTCGGTCTTTTAGTCTTGATATTCCCGCAGTTTGAAGGTATTTATAGATTTCTCCGCACCTGTGATTATTTATCACTTTTTGTTCGCGGTTTTAAAGTCGACCTGGAAACTAGTGAGTTATTTCCCGTGTGTATCACCGGATTATCACTATACAACCACAATGGTTGTCAGTCGTGTTTCCCTTCTAGCTTTATCCACATGCAGGTCAATGTCAGGCCAAACCTTTCCCGCCCGACCCACTTTCTCTCATGGAGAAGGAAGGGGGTCGAAATGCTATTAGTTCTGCTGGACCAACAACATGAAACAAATAAACAATGTCGGGTCAACGAACTTTGAATGCAGCTTCTTCATGTTTCTCTTCCTTCCCATTTTTGGAGGCCGCCATTTTGAATTGCAAACATTTTGAAAAAAAAAAAAAAAAAAAAAATGTAAAATTAGAAATTTGGAAAATTAGTTTTAGTTCAAAAATTGTAAAATTTGATATTGAAAAAAAAAAATTTTTTTTTTTTTGTTTGGTTTGATAAATATTTTAATTAAAGGTTTAGTAGGGTAGTAGAAATAGACTTTGATTTTATTAAAAAAAAAAAAAAAATAAATCTGACCAGTAGAGGTCATTCACCTGAATGAGTAGGAGAGAGGGTGGATGGGTGCATTAGGAGCACGCGCTGAGGTGAATGCTCTCGAGTGACCTATCTTCTCGGCCCCTGGAGTTCATTGACCTCAAGATTAAGATTGTCGACTCTCCTCCTCTGACATTGAAATCATCTCAAGCTAGAAAAAGTGGTTCTGACTGATGCCTACTTTTCTCTCTCTTTATTTTGCTTTTTATTTTATAATATCCAACTCTAATTTTTATATATAAAATAAAAAAAAAATAGTTAAATGAGATTTTAAAACAAATCTTTACTTAAACTTAAAGAATTGTTTACTGAAGGAAATATTTTTCTAAGATAAAGTGAAATGAGAGATATTTTTGGAATTTAGCACCTGTTTTCAATGGCGCTGCATTCCTTAAGAGGTGAATGACATTTTATATCAGTTTGTGTAGTTCAAGGTTGCAATTTCGACACCTATATTTCAAGATTAGAAATCCTAATCTGATTTTTTAAGGAAAAAAAGAAATAATAAATTTTATTTTCTATTTTAGGGTTTTTTCCGACGCAGCATTCAACAGAAAATACAATACCGCCCTTGTACTAAGAATCAACAGTGTTCCATTCTTCGAATTAATCGCAACAGATGTCAATATTGTCGACTCAAAAAATGCATCGCAGTTGGAATGTCGAGAGATGGTACGTTTCGTAATATTTATTATTGATGTCGTTATATAACTGGAAACTTGTTTTCGATTACGTAACGACTATTATTTTTATAATAATATTTATTATTTGTGGGATTTTTCACTTCCTGCTTTCTATTTTTTCTTTCTTCCAACCATCGATCCATCTAAATATTATCGATTCATCGATTTAATAATTGGAGGGGTCAGGTCGTGTTTTAGTGTTAGGGTAAATGTGAGAAATTGTGACGCACGATTGATTCAATTTGGTTATTAAATGGTGAGTGACGTCACAAATGGGTCAAGGCTTGTTAAATAGAAGGTTTACAAAGGGGTAAGAGGAAGGAACTAGTCGGAAGCTGATAGGTGGCGCGGGGAGCTCAGGTCACGGTCACAGCCTCCTTTGGCTTCACCTCCCAGTTTACCTGGACAGGTGTGCGTCTTTCAATTCACTGCATTCACTTCCGTAGCTGTTAAGCAAGTCGTCACGAGCTTCGTAAGCTCTCTCGCGAATGGATTGAAATTTTTTTAGTGGTTACACTTTTACCTGCGTTTGGAGAATATTTTAAACCAGTGTGCTTCTAAACCCGTGCTTTTCGCAAAGATGATTTTGGATGAGATGAATTTGGCGTTGGTTAATAACGATTTTCATCGTTTGACGTCTGCGAATCCTCCGCTTTTCATGTCAGGTAAGAATTTCCGTTAAAAGATTTGAGTTGTTAGCTGAAAATGTGACTCACTTTATCGGTTAAAAAGGTGAGGATTTTGTAGCGGGTTATTTTGGTTCCGGTTTTTCCACGACCGGTCACAGGGCGCGTTGAGCGCCGCTCTATCGGTGACATTGGGAACTAAACGTTGCATCATTTTTCATATCCACTCGATTTCTATATTTTTCAAGGACTGTTTTTTTCAGACTTGAAGGGGCGTTATGTATCAAATTTATATAAAAGACAAAATCCTTTTTTGGATTTTTGTTGATTAAACTTCCTACTAGGATCTGGAAATAGAAAAAAAATAAATTGAGTTCAAGGTTAAATCAATGTTTCCCCATTTTTATACCAGGAAGCTTTGAGCAATTGGTACCAAAATCCCAAAATTACATTAAGCAATACACCTAAATATAAACACTCGTTGATTTAGTCTTTATCAAAGTGGGCACGTGATGGGGAAAAGAAATTTCCCATGAGTCTCTCGTTAAATAACGATTATAAATTATTTTTTGAGACTTTATTTTAGATGTGTATTAATGGAAGGTAAAAGATAACTCTCGGCCTTGTTCCACTTGCACACGTCTGTGTTTGACGTAATTTGCAATGGAATTCTATTATTGTAATGAGAAACTGAGAGTGGAATAAAAAGCCGGAGAAAATATTTCGAGTTTCGAATGACGTCGAAATAAAAATCTTGCAGCACAGCATCGGTGTGACATCACCTTGAACTGTGTTCCTTCTCCTTCCGTAGGGCGGCGTGATGATAGAGCGACGTAGTGTGACGAAATTAGAAAACACTGTTTAGTTTTTCACCGATTTAGTGGGAAACGAAAAGAATTTGGATGGTTTTTCGGCTTGATAAAATGCCAGAATGTATTAAAGCATCATCAGGTAGATATAAAAGCGAGTGTTTGAAAGTGATGCGAGGCTATCTAGGTCACTGGAATGATGGGATGGGAGAGAATCAAGGTCAAGGACAAAATGGCGCCCGCTCGGAGCATGCCTAGTAGTGAGTCATTGGTAAAAGTGTAACGGGGTTTCGGAACTCAGTTTGCACACTGCACCCAACCACGTCGCACCTATTCGCTCCGGCGTTTTTTTTTAAACGTTCGTTTCCTGGAATTAGCCGAGTCGTGTTTTAGTAGTTTCGGTTTCAGACGGTTCGGTGAATGACGAATTTAAGTACGGGAAACTCTTTTTCAAAAAAAAATTGCTTGAAAATTCGGTTAGTTAATCGTTTTATATTTTTTTTATTTCTTATTAGCCGTCCGTTTTGGGCGAGTGCCGAAGCGGGAGAAAGCGAAGATTTTGGCGGCCATGCAGAGCGTGAACGCCCGGTCGCAGGAGCGAGCCATCACCGCTGAACTGGAAGACGAAGCCCGGCTCGTAGCTACCGTGATCAAAGCGCACGAACAAACATGCGATTATACACAAGAGAAAGTAGCTCCGTTACTTCAACGTGCTCTTGAAGATCCTATCTACACACAATGCCCAACTCAATTGGTAAGTTTTTAAAATTTGATCAAACTGGATTTTATTTAAATCCCTTTCGGAAGCGGTTTTATCTGGCTTTTTCAGTCGGCCTTGGTTCCTTATTGAAATAGAAATGTGTGGTTTATTTTTCTTAAATCTCTGTTTGGTTGAGTTTATATTTTTCTAAGGCGATGAATCGTTTACTTACACTTTGTTTTTTCGAAACGTAGTTTATGAATTCTGCGAAAATAGTTTTGTTGATGTGATACGATTAATTTTCAAGGTCGTCAATCGAGGTCGCCACTGAATGGGAGATGTATGATGAATGCGTTTTGAATTGCCACGATGTTTTTTCCTTTTAGTTGAAAGAAGAAAAAAAAAATGTTATATATGTTTGTTTTATTAAGAGAAAGTGAAAAGATCCTTGGGTTATGACGTGCCTTATTAGACATGTTGAGAGGTTGACCCATTTTTCTGATTCTGACCTTGGCGCTGAAGATGATTTCATTACGATTTATATTTTTTTCTAAAACCTACCACTCATTTCGACCGGTTTGATCCGAAAATGTTTTGATTTTTAATTAGAAACGAATCGATAATTTGTTACCCTCAACGAAAAGATTGAAAAATCAATAGCAATCGGCTATGCGTTGGTGGCGACCTCTGGCGGTGAAATAATTGAACTGAGACACTTCCTCCTTGAGATTCAGTCGCAGGCAATGACCTACTTGAGAAAGCCGAACGAACACTTGATTTTCGCCTTCCGCCAATTTTATGAAGGAGAAACTTATTTGCTACCGGCCTTGTATTCTATTTCGGAAAAAATAACCCTAATGGAAAAATACAAATGGATGAACAAAAACCGTTTGCAATTTTTATCTATCCTTGACCCTATCACAAAGGTTGTGACATTGAGGTTGTTTGTATTTAGTGTCGTCCTTTATTTAAACAAAATAAAAGTTGCCGCCCTCTGGTGAGAGTAAAATGAATTGTCCCTTTGCTTGTTTTATTAGGCTTTGGTGCCAGTAACAGTGATTACTTCAATGCCATTGAGAACAGTACTCGTAGGGCCAACTCTTCATGTGGGTTAGTAGGCCAAGGTAGGCCTTTGAATAAGTGATTTTGGCGGCCACGTACTTATTGCTGGGCTCCCCGGTAGTGGTAGGAAAATGTGGGCCATTGGCACAGCGAAATTATTATGCCGAGAGGGAAAAAATTGTACTTTCTAAACTGTTAATTTTCATACCAGTGTATTTTGAGTTTGTGACTCGTTTTGGTTGTGAGAACGGACATTTCCGGTTGGTTAGTGGTTTTGTTTTGAGTATAAATAGATTTTTATAAATAGATTTCTAATGATTTTCTTTTTTTTTGTTTATTGAAACAGGCATGTCCATTGAATCCTACGCCTCAGCCACTTCAGAATGGAATTTTAGAAGATTTCTCCGAGAGATTCTCCCCGGCCATTCGCGGAGTGGTGGAATTTGCGAAACGTATTCCCGGGTTTAGTTTGTTATCGCAGGATGATCAAGTGACACTTTTGAAGGTAATGGAAAAAATTTTTATATAAAAATGAATTTATATTAACAAATTTTCTTTTTAATTCTTAATAAAGGCTGGTGTATTTGAAGTTCTCTTGGTCCGTTTGGCGTGTATGTTCAACACGCAAACGAACACGATGCTCTGCCTGAACGGTCAAGTCCTAAAACGGGAAAGTCTTCACAGCACGAGCAATGCAAGATTCCTCATGGACTCGATGTTCGATTTCGCTGAACGTCTCAACCAACTTCATTTGAGCGACAACGATTTGGGACTTTTTTGCGCTGTCGTCATAATCGCTGCAGGTAAGAAAACTGGGACTTTTTTTTTTTCTTCTTTCTTTGATACCGCAGGTGCACAAGGGGAAGAAGGGTCTTTAGAGAACAAACAGTTGTAAAATGTGTTGACTTTCCATTGTAAAAATCAAACCTTGACCCACAAGATGCGAGACTGGTGTGATTTTTATGAAGGAGTTTTTACTATCGGAACAAGGTCGTTTTCATTGAGCCGCCATTTTTTTTTCTCCCCTGATGGCCGTGACCCATATTTTGACCTTTGCAGGGAATTAATACCTGCGATATTTTATTTTATTGACTTATTTCTTAACAACTTACGTAACAATTTTTTCTTTTTCGTTCTTTTAGATCGACCAGGATTGCGCAACACTGAACTTGTCGAGAAAATGCAATCGAAATTGATGCAGGCATTGCAGACTGCGATCATGCAATCTCGTCCGGACCTGCCCAGCATGTTTCAAGAACTAATCAAGAAGATACCAGATTTAAGGACCTTGAACACACTCCACTCTGAGAAGCTACTCGCGTTCAAAATGGAACCGCGACACCCAGAAGCGGCTACAATGTCCGCCCTCAGCGTCTCAGCTTTGAATAATTACATGGCCGCTCCCGGGTGGGGTTTGGAAAATGGTTCTCAAATTCACCACCAGAGGGCCGCCCCGAGCGACGACTCGAAGGGAAGTTGGAGCGAGAGAGATTTGTCGGTCCGTTCCCCGGGACAGAGGAGCTCCGCTGGAAGCGAGTGGAGTCTACCGGAGTCGAAAGAAGCCGATTGCGACACCGCGACTGACGAGAAGTCGCCGATGGGAAGCAAAAATGGCGACTCTGAGAGCGTGTGTTCGAACGAAGTGGCGCTCATCAGCGAATTGCCCGGCGCTCGCAAGAGGCGACACGGGGATAGTTCGGAAGGTTGCGCCAGTTCCGGCGACGAAGGTTCAGTTAGCGATGGACAGTTGGGACGAAGATGTCCGTTCAAGTTACGGAAGTTGGAGTCGCCTTGCGATTCCGGTATCGAAAGCGGGAAAGAAGCGCACGGCACTCACAGTGCTGGAACTTCATTATGCGGATCTCCACGATCGTTGGTCGAAGAGAAGGTGAAAGAAGTGGAGGAGTCGACCATCGACGATATGCCAGTGCTGAAACGAGCACTGCAAGCGCCACCTCTTGTCAATACGAATTTGTTGATGGACGAAGCGTACAAACCTCACAAAAAGTTTCGAGCCCATTTTCGAAAAGAAACGTCAACGGAATTGCCACCAGCTAGTCCCGATCAACAACATCAACAGAGACAAAATTCGTTAGCCAGTTCACATTCAATGCTTGTAAGGACATTGGAGCAAGGACCGAGACTAACGGAACAACAAATGAAACATACGGACATAATTCATAATTATATTATGGGATCTGGGGATGCTGACAATCGATCTCCACGTTCAGAAATGCAGCCAAGTCATCACACTATTCAGCATTCCCAAACTTTCGTTCCCTCACAAAACGGACACTCGAAAGGTGTGGTCGTATGTCCACCTAGTTACTACATTCCTCAAAGTCAATCCCCGACATACGCGTGGCCTTTCGTCACTGCATCTCAAAGCCCGCAGATCAGACCGGCCGCTACATACGTTCCAAACGTGCAGACGAGTAGTATGGCTGTTCACCACCAGACGTCGCGATTGTCGCCGCAGCCAATGCAGACTGTCGTTTCTCTAAGTCCGCAACCGGCCGGCGCCAGTTCGCCTCAACTTCCTCGTATGTATTACGACCCGAGAAGTACGACACCCACTTCGACGGCTGTAGCACCCACTGCTCCTAGCTACATGAACTTTGCAGGGGCGACTAATAAATGTATGGCGCCAAAAGCGACTAGTCCTATGGCGGGCCAAGTTGTTGATGTACAAGTGGGTGTTGGCGAGAATCAACCGTTGAATTTGTCGAAAAAAGTTGTCCTTTCACATTTACATAAAGTGAAGTTAGAGAGTGCGTAAAGGGTTTTTCTTTGTTTTCTGTATAAAGTTTTTATTTTTTATGAGTGAGATGGTTTTTTTTTTTTTTTTTAAAAAAATAGGTTGATAGTGGTTTTTTTTTTTCTTTTCTTTTTAAATTTCATTGTAAATGAAATATTACCCACCGTTCGAGCGTGTTTTTTTTTTTTTTTTTGTATATCTCTTGTGTTTTTAATTTTTTTATTTATATTTAAAGAGGCAACATAATAAAAAAAATGCCAAAGAGACTTTTTGAATTGCCTTCTTTGAACTGTGCACCTACTAGAAGAGGCATTTTGAACAACGAACTGGTTTTTAATATTATTATAATATAATGAAAGGGGAATTTGTTGCGTTCCTCCTACAAGTGTTTGTGCTGTTTTTTATTTGTTTGAGAGAAGAGAATTTTCGAGTGTTGTATATTTAGATGAAAACAAGTTGAAAAATGCACATTAATGTTCTCTCTTTTTGTTTTTTTTTTTTTTTTAAAATAGTATCAGTTCTGGTTTTAATAATTTTTTAAATTATAATTATAATTTCGTTTTTAAAGTGTCGGAAAATTTTTTCCGCCATTTTTTTTTTTTTTAAAAAAAAGATATTCCCGGTATTTTTATTTAAAATAGATTTTTTTTTAAAAAAAACTGTAGAGTTGAGTTTATTTTACAGCTGGACTGAGAATTTTTTTTTTTCCAAATTTTTATTTTATGTGGAGTAAAGTGAATTTTTATTTAAATTTTTTTTTTTTAAAAGCCCGTACAAAAAAAAAAAATGTCACTTTTTCGACATTTTCATCACTTGAGAAGAAAAATTTGGCAAAATTTTCAAGTTGTCGCTTTGTAATTATTGTACAAAATACAAATTTATTCCTATCGCTGAGAAATCTGTCACATTTTTTTCGTGTGTAATCCCCCTGTTTATATATTAACCAACAAAATGATCTTTAAAATATTTTATTTAAATGTGAAGCAAGTTTTTGAGAACACATCTTCTCCCCGTATCACTTTTCCGCTATCAACATGCAAAAAAAAAAAAAAAACTTTTAAGATTTTGAAACCACAAAAATATACTGTATTTTTGATTATTTTCGCAGTACAAAACAGTTGTTAATCATGATTTGTTGTTTACGTCAAAATATTTATGTAAATACTTTGTGATTTTTCCGTGCGGCGAGTCAAAGTTGGGAATTTGGAAGTTTTTGGTTTTTTTTTTTTTTTTTTTGTTTTTTGTGAGGACAAATTTTGGTGTGGCTACTACAGTATTTTTTTGTTGTTTTACTTTATCTTGTATAAATAGATTGATTACTTC
This sequence comes from Pachymerium ferrugineum, assembly GCA_034686365.1. Taxonomy (NCBI): domain Eukaryota; kingdom Metazoa; phylum Arthropoda; class Chilopoda; order Geophilomorpha; family Geophilidae; genus Pachymerium; species Pachymerium ferrugineum. The sequence goes on along the minus strand of JAQGAS010000231.1, from coordinate 45,591 downwards.
TGATGGTAGAGTGACTTTTGTCTTTTTCCTGTTTGTGCCTGGCAATATTTGTTTTGTTTTCGGGGGCGAGAAAAATCTTTTTGTGTATGATCTTAATTACAATTTGTCATGCTGGGAGTCTAGAGTGTATTCAAGATGATCAAATAAAAATATAAAAGTGACTGTCAAAAAATGATTTTATTATTTACGGAAGGAAATATTTATAAAAGCGCGTTAATGGCTTTAAAATTCAGAAAAACACGGGATTTTTTTAAGCAGACGACAAAACATGGCTGTCGAGTAGTTTACCCAATCTGTTAACAGATGACGCTGTTTCCAATTACCCACAATTCCAACGTGCCACATCGGCATATCCTTTAGTACATACGCATAGTGTTTCGAAAAAACAGTTTCTGCTAGTAGTATTTTTTAATACGCACCCCTTCCAATGGGTGGTTCACAAAGTGCCCCTGTTCCAGGAGGTGGCAGCGAGGGATACCATGTATTAAGGGTAATTTTGTTTATTAGCGCATCTTGTCCTGAATTGTACCTTTAAATGCTGTATAAGCCTAAATTTCGATCTCGTTTCTGACAAACCAGTTTATTCAATGTTGAATTACATACGTTTAAAATGGAATGTTTAAATAATTCATTAAAAAAGTAAATCGAAAATTCGAATCGAGATTTACGATGTACCATTAACATCTGTTCATAATACACTCGTTTGTTTGGTGAAATAATTTTATTACTTTTCAGGTTCAAGAGAATTCTCCAGGACACAAAGCAGGATTAGAAGCTTTTTTCGATTTTATCGTTGCAATTGGAAATTCCAGATTAGTACGTATTAAACAAGCAATTAAAAACAAAGTTTTTAAATTTTTATGTCTGTTGTAGGACCAAGATAATGACACACTTAAAGACATCTTGCGAGCAAATATAGAAAAAGCAATCATAATGACAATTTATAGTAGCAAAACTCAAAAAGTACGCGAAGTTAATATAACACCAAGCAGTATGTGGGGTGGACAGGGACTACTCGGAGTTAGTATTCGGTTTTGTTCGTTTGAAGGAGCTAATGAAAATATTTGGCACGTTTTGGTATGAAAAATTTAATTTTGTTACTGTGTGATATTTATTTTTCAAAATTTTCTTCAAGGATGTACAACCGAGATCGCCAGCTGAGTTAGCAGGGCTAAGACCGTACACTGACTATATAATAGGAGCTGATTCCGTCCTTCATGAGTCGGAAGATCTTTTTACCTTGATCGAAGCGCATGAAGCCCGAGCATTAAAATTATACGTATATAATACGGAATCTGATTCGTGTCGGGAAGTTACTATAACCCCAAATTCGGCTTGGGGTGGACAAGGAAGGTGAATTAAAAATTTTAAAATAAGGTTGGGGGCCCGATTTAGAGACAAAACTGGCCACTACGCGCCGCATTGCCAAAGTCGGACATAACCGGTTCGATTAACTACATTATTTACGTGGATACAATCGGTCGGTGTCAAATTCATAGTGTAAACGATGCCTAAATTTGAGACCGACCGATCGTATCCACGTGAACCGGTTATGTTCGACTTTACGTATGTGGCGCATGGTGGGCAGTTTTGTCCCTAAATCGGGCCCCAACCGTATTGAAATTAATTATTTTTGTTATAAAAAATATATTTTTGGTAGTTTGGGATGTGGAATTGGATACGGGTATCTGCATAGGATACCTACACGAGCAAGTATGAAGAAAGAAGCTCTTATAAATCAAAAAAATGTATCGAGTCAACCTTTAATTAACAACGATGGATTCTCATCTGTAAAAGAATTTAATGAAATGTTAAAAGGGAATTTAACATGATAATTTATTTTCAGGTTCTTCTCACATCTGTACCAACAAATCCCGATATCAGTCAAGGAGTAGCCAACTTAAATTTACAAGGCGCGCCACCTTCACCATTAACAGCAGGTTAATTTGTTGAACTATAAGTCTTAGTTAAAAAAAACAATGTTTTGTATTTTTTTGTTGTATTTTTTTGTTGGGTCATTCCGTGTTGTGACGTGTTTTTTTAATTTTTTTGAAACCAGGTGTTCCCACAATTCCCGTTGTTCTTAATCAAGAAGGAAGTAGTCCAATTGGAGGTGAAGCGGTGTCTGCAAATGATTCAAACACCTCATCCCTGCCGCCTTTAGTATCAAGTACGTGATATTATTGGTTGGATTTTATTTTAGGATATTTTATTTGATGTGGAATAAAGAAATTGAGCAGACTGACTATACAGTTGCAGCATTTTCCCGCAAGGTTGTGCTCACGACCAATGAAATCTAAGCGGTGGAATTTTTTAAATCAATCCGAGTACGAGTGATATCATTATTCATCTATTGGCTAGAAGTGTTGAGTGTATTGATCTGATTGGTCAAGAGCATTATCTAGCGGTAATTTGTTGTACTTTTGAAGTATATTGTCTGGTTTCTTTTGAGTATTAATCAATTGGTGTTTATGACTCTAGTGCCTTATTCAACAACTACTCAATCGGCATTTACTGCTGTAACATCAGCTGGTTTACCTGTAGCAAGTGGTATTCCATTGACAACACCAATTTCTTTGCCTGGAATGCCACCAATAACTGTCAGCGCTACTTTACCCAACCTGGACACTACTGATCTGAGTCATCTGGTACAGACATCGCCACCAGGTGAGAGAAAAATGAAGTTAGAAATGATAAATTTTAAAATGTAGTAAAATCGTATATGTCAAAGGAGTTCGGTTTATTTTATTTATTATTTTTTATTTTGATTTTATTTTTTTTTATTTTACCTTTCAGATGAAATCGGTAAAATTGCACATTCAATGCCAGCTCCAGAACATATTTAACAATTTTTTTTATTTTCTATAAGACAATTATTTAAAAGCAGCTAAGAGTGTTTTTATGGGGGATTATAAAAATAACAGAATCTGCTTATTACCTCTTAACATTTTTACGGCTTTTGGTCTAATGTTTTATCTGTTTGCTTTAGGTATGTGTCCGCTCAGCTGTGTTGCTAGTCCTACTCCTTTACCAAATATCGTTGGGTTAAATTCTGTTCCTTCTACGCTTTCTACCTCTTAAATCTTTAGATAATAAGACACGAATACATTTCGCACCTGCTATTTATCTTTTCAATTTTTATATTGAAATCATGATTTATAAAATCGTTGAAAAGTTGAACTTTTTTTCCGTTTGCTTTTTGTATAGTTAAGTCGTAACAGAAAATGGTTTTAAGTAAGAAAATTATTGAATTGTATTGTTTTATATTCAGAATTTGAAATAAATTAAATTGTATGGGAATTGGTTAATTTATTGAAGTTTTAATTTTGTGAGTGAAAGGAAAATGTAGGACGTTAATGTTTATAAAATTTGTCAAGAGAGGGCGCCATATGTCCGTAACCGGATATTATGGTGGAAGAAACTCATTAAGGAGTTACGTGAACTCAATGACCAGTAGTTATGAATTATAAATACACCACGGGATATTAGGAGGAGGAAAAAAGTAAACATTAATGGCGTGTTAATTATCCAATTTCTAATCGATTATATAATTAGTTGGAAAATAAACACTGGGAGTTTTATGTAAAAATCTTTCAAAATTATCATTTTTGAAAAATTCACGGAATATGATTTGTTTAAGTTTCAATAAAATCTTTTAATTCATTCAATTTTTAATTCTAGGTAAATTCATCTTGTCAAATTTGATAATGTCAAAGTGTGTATTCAAAAATATAAAAAAGGTAAGGTGATTTTTTTCTAAAATTTTTATATTTTTTTTTTAAACGTAGCGAAGCGAAATCACAGGTTTGAGCCTACAGCTGCAGATGCTGCATTGACATTGGTGATTGTGTTCGCCTGGTCTAGGGCGCCTGCTCAATAGCGTATCCCTACAGACGCCTCACAGACGCTAGTAGGGATGGGATAAATACTGACCTGTGCTCACAAAACCCGCCGCCGTCCCCAAACTTGCACCTGCGCACGTGAGTTTTATCTTTATTTTATCGTATTTCCGCATTTTAATTCATTTCGTTTTAAATTTGTTGTGATCGGTCTGCGTGATCGGCATTTTTAAAGGGGAGTTCATAGGAAACGATAACTCGAGCATTTCACACGATGCAATACACTTTTATGTCTTTATTGCATCAGAAAAGCAGACAAAAGAAAGGATATTTGACTAGATAAGTTGAATATCTAGAGATAAATACGACTAACAATTTTAATTCTTTTATAAGATCACTTAAAATAGAAAACAAAAATTGTTTCTATCGTTAATTCATTCTAAATCTCATATTTGGCATTTTTCCAATATTAATAATTTCGTGTGGATTAAATAAGAAATTTCTGAAATTGCTGCAAGCTGATTTTTACCCGGGTGCAAAAAAAATTTATGGTCTGATCAACTCTTTTATTACGTATTAAGGAAAAGAATTCAGATTTTTTTTTTTTTTTGTGTGTGTGTCTTAGAATTTTAATGAATAATAATCAGTCTTGCTTGAGGGTTTTGAGTTTAGTCAGTGACCGAAAGACATTTCAGGGCGTTTGGGGATAGAGTTCCCTTGACCAGAATTTTATCTTTTAGTTTTTTTTTTTAAAAATTTTTATTTATCTTATATAAGTTGTTTATACAATATAGAAAATAGAATGAAATGTCAAATGAACAAATTAAAACAAATTAAAATCAAATTTTAACGACTCGATGGATTTTTATTTTCTTTTGTACGAACATCTTTTTGACCTTGTCATGCTTAGTGACTTGTGAATTCATTTGTTTATGGTTGACCTAAGCGCCTAAAACAATGTTTATATACCAATTTATTAACACGTTTTAACGTGTTTTTATTTCATTTGTTTATATGTTATAATAATTAATTAATTACAGCGGAAATCGTTAAGATGTTTACATCCAAATTCCCTATACGGAGATTTAGGCCTAGTTTAGGCTTATGGGTAATTTTAAGCTTATTAATTTCAGTTACGGTAGTTTTCTACTTAATAAAATTGTGTGTAAAGAAATGATTTATTATATTTCCTGTTTAAGATTATTTCATAGTGATATGCGCTCAATAACCCACTTTTTTTTTATTTATTTGTTTCTTCCGGTTGCTGACATTTTCATGAGTCAGAACATCAATTCATATATTTCGTTTCCTTTTATTGCAGATTTTCTTAACTCACCTTAGAAAATGGATGAGGTTAAAGCGAGTACACCATTACACCACACTAAAACAGCTCAAGTAAGTAATTTTTTTCCTTAAAATTGATTTCCGGCTTTTAAAATCTGTGTTAAACTCGTGAATCGATTCTTTTATACACACACAACGCGTTTTTTACAAAAATTATCTCTGAAACGAGACATCTGGTGGTCACATGCACACTTCAATCAATTTATTGACTCAAGTTACACTGTCTTTTCTGACAATCTAAAATTTTTTTAAAAATTATTTTTAATACTATAAAAGTGATTTATTTTTATCATTTCAAAAATGTCAAGATTTAATTGGTGGGTTTTTGTGTATTCACTTTCATTCAACTAGAAAACACAACAAATAACATTCGTTTCACTCGATTAATGTGGGAATTTAGTTCAGGGTCAACATCTACCTTAATGGAAAAAAACCGGTAGTACACCTTAAAAATTAAAAAAAAACGTTTTTGGGTCGTTGTCGTTTACGGAAAATTTTTTTTTTTTTTTTTTTTTTTTTTTTTTTTTTTTAAAGCGTAGTTTCCTCGAAAATTACAACGCATGTAAATAATGCCCTTGTACCCAATTTCTTTCGAGTGGCTTTGTGAAAAAGAAGCTCATCGTAAAAGAATTATAAATGGTAATAAATAACTTATAAAATCAGTTATAAATCATGTTTAAAGGGTTATAGTAGTTTTTATATTAATTTTCGGTTGAATTGTGTTTGTGTTTTTTGAAGCTATGGTTACAGCTCTTTTGTTATCTGATAAAAGGACGTGACTTATCCACCCCCATACAATTTTTTAGGCAAGAGAGAAATATTAAAATGACGACTCATTTTTATTACGTTGAGTAATTATGAAATCCTTTCAGGATAATTTAAAGAATTTGGGAATTTGAATTTTCAAGTTAATTGGGTTTTACGTGTGTCTTCTTGTAGGGTGAAAATTCAATTGCGAGTTTTAAAGAGGTGAAATTGAATTTTTTTTTTTTTTTTTCTCTCATCAATTTCTTCATCATTTTCCATGTCCGGTTGATCAATTTGCTAAATCCGTCTTCATCTTCAATAATTAATTATAAGTGTATAGTGACCATTTTGTCTGATTGCCTTAATGACCCCTTCAATTATTTATAACGTGTCAAAGATTTGATCTTTACTCATTTTGCACAAACTCAAACACGGTCAATACTAGAAAAGAAATTCTACAAGTACAAGTTTGTTAATAAGGTAAGAAGTTTCAGTTTCATAACTTCGACATTTATTGATTTAGGTGAGAATTGAAGTAGTTAACTAATACATTTGTCTGTGTACATTAGTCATAAAAGTCCACTTTCGCTTTTATTTGTGCAATAAAAAAAAAACTGTTGATTTTTACACTTAAAACTATTGATTTAGTTACATCATTCTGTTATATTGTTGTTTTCTCTTCTACTGAAAATATCTTACATAACGTGAATTTTTATTAATAGAAAATTTTTAATTTTCTAAAAAATTATTGATCGAAATTCTTTTTCTCCCAGGCTAAAAGACAGAGATTTCAATCAGCAAGACGTTGGACCGAAAATTCATTAGATGAAGAAATGGCCAAACTGTTCACACCACCGGATCGTGATTCCTTACGTACAATGATTGAAATGCCACCGGAAACGCCAACAGAGAGGCACAGATTTGACGAAACGGATTACAAAAGTAAAAAAAAACATCAATAAAATAATGAAATCCCTCTTAAAACCCTTTTATCTTAGTGCACCGCGGTGAAAGTTTCCCTCATATGCATCATCCATTGAAATCACTTTACTCAAGAAACTCTCGACGTAACAGATCAAATTCAAAACCTTCTGAAAACGAACTCAAGATTTCACCATCTGCCACCAGTTTACAACAACAAATGGTGATAACGCATAAATATTACCCGAAAACACAAAAATTTTAAATTTTTTGTTTACAAAAAAAAAAAAAAAAAATTTAAGAGTTTAGAAGACGGACCAGTGGACACAAAACAGAGAAAAGTCGGTTTCTACTTGGGTGAAAAAGCGCAAGATTCTGTCGATTCCATGTCGGTCAATGAAAGTTCAATAAATGTGCACAAAGATGGATCGATTTCTTCTCCACGTTCAACTGAAGATCACTTTCACTTGCCGTCTGTCGATAGTAAAACAGATGTTGGTAAGGGATCGATAAAATTGATTTAAAAAAAACTGAGATTTTATCTTACGTTATTCTTTATCAAGCGATATCATTAATAGTCTTTTAATATGATTGGAAGATAAATTTTTTGAAAAACACTCTTTATGTAATAGGTGACGAAAAAGAAGGGCACGTAGAGGATGAAACGCACCACAAGCATAGACATAAGTAAATGATTTTTGTTTTAATGAGAAATAAGATTTTAATTATTTTTATTAGACATCATCATCGGCACAAACATAGTAGAAAAGATGATGAAGAATTGATATCTAGACAACGAACTGGTACGGAAACGGAAGTACCAGAAACTTGTTTGCCCACTGAAGTAGAAGAAGCAATGTTATTACAAGAGGGGGATCTGAACCATATGGCCAGTTAGTATAATAAGTGTTTTTTGTATCCTAAGTAACGATATAGATAAACAGAATTAAATATCACTTTAAAAAAATCTACTACACAATCTTGATAAAAATAGAAATGGTAAAAGATTGTTTTTTTTTTTCAAAAAATCGATGTGGCATTGTCTTGAATTTCTTGGTAACAGTTTATTGTAGACTAATTTCTGTTGGTAGTTGTTGGTTAGCGGATATATGTAAGGTTTTTTGTTTGGTTTTTAGGCCATAGATTCGACGATGCTCGGGGAATGCGCCGCCATAAGATTCAGGCAAAGAATTCTATTAGTTCGTTTATACATACTGGTGGATATAAAGAAAGATTTCCGTTTACTAAGAAGATGTATGATCATCAACCGCATGAGGTAATCTTTTTGGTTTTTTTGATTTTTTTTTTTTTTAAATTGTGGTGTCGTTGTTTCAGGTTTTTGTTGAGTTGGATGAGTTGTGGGGTGCGGGAGAAGAGAGGGAGTGGAAGGAAACGGCCAGGTGGATTAAATATGAAGAGGATTTAGAAGAGGGATCGAATAGATGGGGGAAACCGCATATTGCGTCGTTATCGTTTCACAGTCTTTTGAATTTGAGGAAATGTTTGGAGCAAGGTAAAGTTGAAATTGCATTCGTTGTAGTTATATTTTAAAAATTAACGTTTCCACGCCTCTGTTGGCAGCGAGCGGCGTTAACGGTTCAGATTGTAGCCTGATTTATGCTTTTGCATTTATTTAAATGTATGCACGATTAAGAGCTGAAATGTTTTTTTTTTCGTATTGCAAATATCAATATTTATTGCAGTGGAAAGATTTAAATTTTTAGAGCCAACAGATATATGAATTGAAGTTAGGTTTATACTCGCGCATCTTACTTAAGGTTTCATAGGCCAAAATTCGTGGAATAACTTTTTTTTCTATAAAGTTTAAAAATTTAAATCTGCTTACAATGGAAAATAGCGATTTTTGCAACACGAAAAAAAATATTGTAGCTGTTAATCGGTACTTACGTTTTAATTGCGAAAGAATCAAATTTGATATTATCAGCTTGCAATGCGGCCATATTTTCCGTTATGCCGTTCGCTGCCAACAGAGGCGCGGAACAGACATAAATAATAACATAATTTTTTTCTGAAAGGCACGGTTCTTCTTGACTTGGAGGAAAAAGATTTACCTGGAATTGCATACCGTGTTGTTGAAGCGATGGTTGCCAATGATCAAATCCAGCCGGAAGATAAAGGTATTTTCAAATTTTAAATTTATTAATCCGTTTCTAATATTTTTTTAACCTTTAGGTGCCGTTATGAGAGCGCTGTTACTCCGGCATAAACACGTTGCTGACCATCACATCGGCCACAGTTTTGCAGGGTTACGTAGAAATCTGTCATCCAACGTGTCTTCTTTAACCCAACTGAACGAAGAAAACAAATCAAAGTATACCAAAACTCGTTAATTATTAATTCACGACGTAAAAATTTTTAACCCTAAAAAACAGATTGCATCAAAATTTATCGTTCACAACAAGCAATGAAGAAAACATGCACATGGTTAAAATTCCACTGATGAATGATTCCAGAAAGAATTCACAAGATTCAGTTATCAAACTAAATGATGGATCGTACAGAATCGTAAGTCTCAATATAATAATTAAAACATTTCATACCTTTTAACATTTTATTTCACAAGATTGATGTAAAAGACGGTTCGCCGCCTAATGGTAGTGTAACGGACGGCGAAACTATAACAAACTACAAATACGCCGTTCCACTCGATAACTACATAATGAAAAAAATTCCCGGTGGTTCAGAAGCAACTACTGTCTTAGTTGGAGGTGTAGATTTCCTCGAAGCTCCCACCATCGCCTTTGTTCGTTTAGCTGAAGGAACATTGATACCAACAGCCTTAGAAGTTCCCATTCCAATTAGGTTCATGTTCATTCTTCTCGGTCCAATAAACTGTGATTTGGATTACCACGAAATTGGTAGATCGATATCTACACTCATGGCTGATAGGGTAATTTTTAAAGGGGGAGGGTCTCCCTAAAATTACAAATATTGGAGATAAAGGATTGGCATTAACCCCCATGATAAAGAGTTTACGTTTTTTTTACAATTAATTGCAACCTTACGTAGCTAAATTTCGGGTTTTAGCGATTTCCCAAACCGAGGTATGACGTATGAGATGACAATAACGAAGAGATGTGACGTACGTGTGGACAACTTCTAATGAGGCTGTTATCATCATCTCATACGTCATTCCTGGGTTAGGGAAATCGCTAAAACCCGAAATTTACCCGCGCAACTGTAGGATTGAACTGTGATAAACGTATAAATTTGTAATTTTAGTGAGACACCTCCTTTTAATCAATATTTTATAAAATGAATTTATTTTGTAAATGTAATTATTCAGAGATTCCATACGGCTGCCTACCGTGCGATTGAACGACAAGATTTAATGAGTGCAATTAATGAGTTTTTAGATGAAAGCATCGTTTTACCTCCCGGTAATTGGGATTCGCGCTCTTTTGATCCGACGCACATAAGTCAGACGAAAGATAATAAGAGAAGTGTAAGGAGACGAAAGAAGCCACCTAGTGACGACACACAAGGTATTTTATGATTTTTTTCAAGTTGGTTTATAATTTAATGTTGAATTTGATTGCAGTTTATATTGAAAAGAAGGCGCCAGTTGATCCCTTAAGACGCACAGGTCGATTCTTTGGTGGTTTCAGACGGGAAGTCGTGAATCGTTATAAACAATATTGGAGTGACATTAAAGATAGCTTTACGCCACAATGTTTAGCTTCTGTTGTTTTTATTTATTTCGCTGCTTTATCTGGTGCCATCAGTTTTGGTGGTTTATTGGGTAAGATTTTTTTTTTAATCTTCAATTTTGATTGATTTAAATGAGATTTTTAATTTCAGGTGATAAAACTAAAAATTTAATCGGTGTTCCTGAGACTTTAATTGCTACTTCCATCAGCGGATGTATGTTTTCATTATTTTCTGGACAGCCACTTATGATTATTGGTGTCACTGGACCAGCTCTATTATTTGATGAAAGTTTATTTTCGGTTAGACACCCGAACATTATTTTTTATATCTTAATTAATTGATGATAATTAATATATTTCAGTTCTGTGATACTTACGGCTACGATTTTTTAACACTAAGAGTTTGGATTGGAATTTGGGTTGCTTTGATCACAACTATTTGCACTATGCTCGAAGGCAGCTTTTTTCTTCGTTTCATTACACGTTTCACCGAAGAGATATTAGCAGCTCTAATTTCCATTATTTTCATTTACGAGAGTTTTGTTAAATTATTTGAGGTAATTTGAAACACCCACTATTTATTCAATTTTTTTTTTTTTTAAATATGAAAAATTTATGTCTGGAAAAATATTTCCTGTGAATTCAAGTCGTAAACGAAGAACGTTTATAGAATTTTCAGCGTAGCCTTTTTCTTTTTGTAGATTTTTAGGCTTCATCCACTTACTCCATTCGTGTGTCCAGGTCTTAACTTCAACATGTCCAATCAAAGTGATTTTTATGAAACGTCGACGACTCTTAACAGCAGCGCCGCCTTTGCAGTTTACGATGAGGAAACGATGCAGAAAAAAATTAATGAAAATGAACCTAACACTGCCCTTTTGTCTACCATTTTGATGTTTGGAACATTCTTCATCGCGTTTTTCTTACGTGAATTCCGAAATGGCAAATATTTAGGGCGAGTTGTACGTTTATAAATATGTTTGAAAGTTATTTGTTTTATTAATTGAATTTTATTATAGGCGAGAAGAGCTTTAGGTGATTTTGGTGTTCCAATTGCGATCGTTATAATGGTCGGGATGGATTACTTAATTCAAGAAACTTATACACAAGTACTACATTTTTATTACTTTGTTTTAAGACATTTTATGTAAATTTTATTTTACAGAAACTTCAAGTTCCTAGCGGTTTAACACCGAGTAATCCTGAAGTACGCGGTTGGTTAATTAATCCTTTGGGTTCAGAAGGCGATTTTCCTGTATGGCTCATTTTTGGGTCAATTTTACCAGCCCTACTTCTTTTCATTTTGCTCTTTATGGAAGTGCAAATTGGAGAGTATGTATTTTGTAATTGTATAATTATAATTTTATAATTATAATTTTATAATCATAATTTTATAATCATAATTTTATAATTATAATTTTATGATAATTTTATGATTATAATTTTACAACTTTTTCAAATTTTTTTAAAGATTGATTATGAACAAAAAGGAACGCATGCTCTGTAAAGGCCCTGGTTATCACATCGACCTTTTACTTATAAATTATTTAAATGTCGTCAATGGGTTCATCGGAGGTCCGTGGATGTCGGCGGCTATTGTACGTGCTATTTCTCATATTATGAGTTTGACTGTGATGAGTAGGACTCACGCACCTGGCGATAAACCCTATATCATAGCAGTGAGAGAGCAAAGAGTAACAAATTTCTGCGTCAGTCTCCTTGTCGGTCAGTTATCAATATTTTTTATTCCCACTCACAAACTTAAGTTTTTTTTCTATTAAAGGTGTGTCGGTTGGAATGGCACCCATCTTACGTCTTATACCCGTAGCAGTTTTATTTGGTATATTTCTTTACATGGGTTTCGTGTCAATGATCGGTGTTCAGTTTTTCGAGCGCTTACGTCTGGTATTGATGCCCGTTAAACATCATCCCGATGTCGTTTATGTTCGCAGGGTAAATATAAAAGTGAGGTTGCGCAGCGCCGTTGTTATTATAAATTCGAGTTACGATTAAAATTACGATTGTAACTTCGTGATGATCAGAAATCTGAGTATACCTGATAAAATAAGATCAGCCAATCAGAGAGAGCTCGTAATATTGCAAATGGCGACCAATTTGATTCTCTGCTCTGTCAGTCTCTTTGAATTTAATTCTCCAAATATTCCTTTCTACGTAGAAAATCTATTTGCGGTCAGTTAAGGTAAAAATCAATAGAGTAGAGTAGAAAACTGATTTTGTTATTTGATATTTTTCCATCAACAACGATCACGAAGCTTAACATTGGGTGTCGTTCTGTTTGTAACAAAGCTGAGATTTATAACAGAGCTTGGTGCGGCAGTTAGGCCTTAAAATGAAAAATATATTGTTCACGAAGATCATGAGGATAAAATCGTAAAAATAATTACTAGAGGGCTCTAAGCAAGCACTAAACCGTTATATCTATATCGTAACGACGCTGCGCATCCTCACTATTAACTGTATCGGAAAATATATAACAAACGAGATATTTATTTCAGGTGGCAACGTTAAAAATGCACTTATTCACCTTAATTCAAGTGGGTTGTTTAGCTCTACTTTGGGGAGTTAAGTCAACAGATGCTGCAATAGCTTTGCCTTTCATCTTATTGCTCATGATTCCCATCAGGTGGCAGTTGAAATTTTTTTTTAATGAAGATGAGCTGCAAGCTGTATGTATAGAATTACCCGCATGACTTAATGCGTACTAATTCCCGTTTTTTTTATAAGTTGGACGGTGTTTCACCCGAAGAGGCCACCGAAGAAGACGATGAAGGTGAAGATAAAGATTTTTATGAAGAAGCCATGTTACCTGGTTGAATGCAGAACGTTTTACTTATTATTCACTTTTGTGAAACTTAATTAGATTTAAAAGCTTGGGTTTAACACTTTTAAACATTATCTTAATATATATATTTGCCAGACCTAGAAAGCACAATACTGAAATCTGGTTTTATTTTACTTCTCTAGTTGTACTATATGATCTGGAACGTATTTTTACCTAATATATAGATGTACAAAATAGTTTTTTAAAAAGATTTGTGAAAGATTTGTTTATGAATAGCCAAATGTTTGGATTGATTCTGTAACATTGCTATTTTTTTTTTCTATATTTATTTTTTTTTTATTTAGATTATATTTCATTTTTTAATCAGGGAAGAAAATTAATGTACATATAAATTTAAGAATCGCATGTTATTTTTTTGAAGATATTCGAACAAACGTATACTCATTATCTGTAAAATGTATATATAAGCAGGATTTGTTGAATATACAGAAATTATTTTAATTTTATAATGAAAAGTGATATTTTTGCCGAATGTAGTAAATGTTTATACAAACTATCATGTAAATGTACAGTCTATTTAAAAGAATTGCAGGGAATGTTAATGAAATTTTTGATAATAGCTTTTTTTAGGAGCATCATTTTTCTGCGTGTTACGTGTTACGTCACTGATCGGACAAATGTAAGAATTGATGTGTATAAAATAACAAAAAAATATGAATTCCAGCACAATTGTTTGATAAATGAATGAATATCCTTTATAGTTTTTAAACGTTTTTAAGTGTTCCATTGTCTTCTACTAAGCGTACATTCCTTTAATTTTCCATCAATGATTTTTTTTTTGTTCTTTTACAGTAACAGTAAATTATAGCTGATGTTTACAATTGTTATAAACATTCTTTCCGGAAAGGGAGTACCTTCCCTTCGTTGAATGAAGTTCAAAAACGATCATTACTACTATTGATTCACCCAACCGTGAAAAAAAAAAAAAAAAAATGTTATTAATGACATTATAGTACACGAAAATATCACCAAACACGCAATAATAAACAACAGGCACGAAAACTTCTCTTTAAAGAATGAAAAAAAACTTTTTATTGTAATTAATAAAAACTGTTATATATTAATTATGTACATGTAACAAAATAAATATTTCTCTTCTTAAAAGTATCATAAATTAACATAAATTCTCGTATATAAATCCAACTTTTCAAATCTTATTGTAGTATACTCTAAATTTGATAAACCGTCAGTTAAAAAAAGAGCTTCACTATCCTTGAGTAAAGCGTGTCTTTCTACGTTAGGAGGTTCTTTTACGTGAACTAACATCGTATAACGAGCTACGGTGGGATCCCATCGTATAATTTGGAATTTATTTGCCACTACTCGATTATAAAAGTCATCGTCTTCGCCTCCCCAGCCATAAAAACGGTTAGCAAATCCATTAATTTTTTGATATTGAGATTTGGTTAGCGCAACTGCTCCACCCATAATCTCGCAGTATGGTAATCTGGGAAAATTAAAACAGAATTTGCAACATGTGAAATTAAAAATGTTTTGTATAAAATATTTACGAGTAATGAAATTCATCAAGAGCTGTTATCAAATGTCGCGGTTCTGATGAACATCCGTAAATGTTTAAAAGATTTTCTGGTATTAAATCGACATCGTGGAAAATAAAACAGTCAAAATTTTCAAGTTTTATTGCTTCTTTGAATCCGACGTTAAATAACTTGCCTCTATTAAATGGTTTTTCATGAGACTGTAAAAAAAAATGTGATTTTTTTGAATTGAGTTAAAACCGCCATTTAAATTGTTTTACTTGTTCGACTACGATGATAGTGTAGGCTATGCTCTGTCGTGTTAAAAAATGGTGCATGTAATGTAAAAACGTGTCAAGTTGTTTCTCTCGTGAACGGTAAGGGATTATTAAAGCTGTACTAAAACGTGGTTTACAATTGGATGGAAGCCATCGCCCACCTTTTTCTATTTTTAATTTGGTAAGTAAATCTTCCGAGAATATATATTTTTTGTCATTTGATATTTTTTGATCTGAAAAGGGCAAAGTCGTTTTTTTTGGTTATCAGTCAAGTTTTAACATTTTTCAACTTACTTAGGGTGAGATTAGAGGGAATTAGAGGGCACAAAGGTTGACGATTCGGTGATGTAATATGTTTATTGATATTAGTTACAATATCTAAATCGATAAAATGTGCAGGAATGTAACTGTGAAAAGAAAATTTAAATTTAAATTAAAAAAATAATTTATTATCCATTCATCACACTTACTCCTTTAAGATGCATTCTTTAGGTAAAATCAATAAAACTACAATCACGACAATGAAAATTGGTAAAATTAAAAGATACCAGGCGCCCTTTACGATCAGCCATGCTCGCCAGCTGATTTTTCTTAGATGACTTCTCACCTTCCGTACAGGAAATTTGGCCATGTTCCGGGCATGATGGCGCTGTAAACAATACAGTGTTACCTTACGACTTTCTGAATTTACAGTTAAATGTATTGATTAACGTCTCATCATGAGGAAAAAGTTGTAAATAATCAGTGATTTCATTTTTTGCCGCTAGAGGGAGGCAGTTGTCCAGTACCGTGATTTCATCATTAGTTAGCTCCAAACCCCTTAATGATTTCATAATCGAATAACTTTAATCAGTTTGTAATGATGAAATGAGAAAATAATAATTTCAAAGTGAAATGAGAAAATAATAATTCCCAATCAACTTTTTAAAAAAATATTTTATTGAATATTTAAACAGGTTCAATTTTTACACGTATTCTATGCCAGGCATTATTCAAAACACCTCGCAGATTCCAAATAGGTGCTACAGTATCAGGTTGTGAATTATACGATGAATCAACAGCCCGACAACAAATTTCCAAATCTTGTTTTCCAGATTTTGGCAACTTCATTTCAGCTTTCCATAACGTCCATCCCCATGAACGATGTAACTTCATTTCACTCGGAGTTAATTGAGCCACATGCCATTTTCTACCTCCGTCTAAAGAAACGTCAACACGCACGACGCCTCTACCACCGCCACTCCAAGCGTAACCTTCAAAACATAACAAAAACAGGTTAGAAAAAAAATCTTATAAAAATTATAAAATATTAAACCTTTAACAGTCAATTTATCTCCCCGCTTTTTACAAATAGTTTGACCATCACTGGGTTCACAAATGGCCGATTGGATGGGTAAATCTTGAATAGCGGGAGCTGTTTTGAAATCTACCGTATCCCAGTCAGTTTGAGGCGGGAATCCCTTGTAATCATTTTGTTGCCAATGACTTTTACTCTCCTCACAGCTGACAATTATTCGGGACACCCATTTTACGTTGCGAGCACCAACAACGCCGGGTACAATAACTCGAAGAGGAAACCCGTGATCAGCTGGAAGAGGCTCGCCATTCATTTCATACGCCAGAATTACATCTGGGTCCAACGCTTTATCATATAAAATGGAAGCACCGTATGGCATACTTGCGGGATCCAAATCCAGTCCTTAAAAATACAAAAATATTAAAATTAAGTGAAATAAGAAATTTAATTAAAAATTTCATGCCTTCAAATTGAACATGCTTGAAATTATTTTGGTTACATTCATCGATTCCAATTTCTTTCAAAACATCTCGAAGACGTACACCGCTCCATTCAGCATTGCCAATCGCAGCTGCGCCCCAGTTTAATCCTTTGATCGGTTTAATCTTGTAAGAAAATAAAAACAAATATTAATCCAAATAAATTTTTAAAAATTTCAATTTTATTTTACAGCCATCATTTCCGAGCGTCTATTCCCAGCACATTGTACAGTTGAGATGACAGTGTGTTTAGGAAATTTTGTTTTAATATCGTTCAATGTTAGGGTGAGTCCGTTATCGCAACCTTCGGCGCATATTTCTAATTCGTAATTTTCAGGATCAACAACAGGAACTGGTAGATGATTCCGTACGTAAAAGAAATCACTGAAAAATATTATTCGAGTAAATGAGTTTTAAAAGAAGAGAATCGGACTTACTTTGGAGTGAGGTAACTGTCAACTAAAATCGATAGTGGAGGTTCAGCGTTGAAAGGCTTAACCGTCGCTGGTTTAAGAGTTGGATGCCTTTTGGGATCGGTAGCGTATGGGTCGTTTAAATCGCGGTCAGCCGATCCACGATCGGTTGCGTCTAGATTCCCAATTCGGTGTTGTTCTAGTATTTCTAGTACCTGTCAATGTTTCGTTGTTTATTTAAGTTGATTTGTACAACTTGATAATTACTTGGCCGGTTTGATGAACGGCGTAAAGTAACCAAAATGGCTCCAGAGCGCCACCAGCTGCCATGAGAATTTTGTCTCCTCCTGGATGTTCATTTACGAATTCGGTGATGTCGTAAACTCCCGATTTATACGAACACCAAATTCGTTTATCTTTTGAATCATGTTTTGATATATCAGCTGCTGTGTATGTGGGAAGATTCGCTTGAAATGCACCTGCTTCTAATCCCGCTGCTAAATTTAGAAAAAAATTTACTGATGCGATTAAACGATCTTTATATTATATTAATACCATCAGCTTCAATAAAAAACTTTTTTCTCCATAAAAAGTAAGTACTAAATACTCCAACTGCAGCTCCGATTAAAGCTAAACGATTTTTTCGTGCTCCGTTTGCCTTATTAGACGGCTCGATGGTAATCGGACGGAGAGATTCGTACGTTGCGGGACAAAAACGATTAATTGATAAAATTATTATTCGTCGTGTTAGTAATTTCGAAGCCATCATTTCGTGCGTATATCACATTTTGATAACGTAAACTCGAAGCGCTTCTTATAAGTGGCGCCTCTGGTGGCGGTTTACTGAAACAATAATTTCAGTTTTCCGCTCTTTTGGTGTTGATGTGTACTGTTCTGTTAATTATTTAATCAGGTTTTCTATATTGCGATGAACAGAGGTAATGTGTCGTACTCTTGCACACTTCGCGTGCAATTCGAGAATGTTGTAAAACCTCCTAAATGTAATTTAAAAATAAAAAATTGAAATAACTGTAAACAAGATAGAAAAAAGTATGGCTGCAGAAACCGTTGATATCCAAGAAAACTATGAAAATGATGACGAGTGTACTGAAAAGGCTGAAGACGCTGACACAGCTGAGATTGAGAAAATTGAAAAAACTGAAAACAATGGAATGGCTGAGACTGACAACTGCAACTGTTGTGTTGAGACCTGTGAGGATGTAAGCACTGAAGACCAGGTGCAATGTTGCAGTTTTTCGGACGACTGTGATCAGGCTGAATCTGAACCTTGGGATACCAGACAGGCAATTATTGATCTTTTCATCACTGGTAAAAAAAAAAAAAAAAAACCATTTTATGAACTTTATAATTTTAATTTATATATTTTCTCTTTAGGGGCTTTGATTTCTGGTCAAGTCTGCCTGTTTTTATCCGCTATGTCAGAATGAGATTCAAATTTGACTCCAAAATACTGGGCCCCAAGTCAAAATTCAGAGTTTTCATATCCAAAATTGTAATATTGGATAAAACATGAAGAGAGTCTTCATTGAAGACTCCGGAATTAAATATGATGTAAAAAAATAAGCCATACTATAAAATTTCTGAGAAGTATTTTATTTGAAAATATGCCATTTATATATTCAGCTTATTAAACTTTAAAAAAAATTGAACCGAATACTTAAATTTAATTTTTAAAATTCCCGCAATTTTCGAAGCATGCACTACGCATATGCAAAAGAATTCCCTCGAATAACAAGCCTGTGATCCATATAGAAAACCAATAGAATTTTTAATCTTTTAAATTGTGTTCACTCAAAGTTCTTTTACATAATTTTTAAAATTTTGTCAAGGAGGAATTTAATTCGGAAGTTGATCTCACATCTTTGACCCCATAACCGCGCCCCTTTAGTGAGATAATCGGTTCGTTATTTACAGTCAAAAATTACATTAGGCGGACGATCTCCGGTAGTAATTGTTTACATACAGAACCGGAAGGTAGAATTCAGTTATAAATGTTTCCAAAATATTAAATGTTTATTAACAATACGTTAAAAACATTCGTTTTATTTTCTAAATTAAGAGTTTTCCTAAAATTCGCGTAGAAACGAGGGACTATTTTCAGCCGCGCCTTGCTTTACCTAACAACTAAGTCTTCAGATACGCCATTTTGTTTTGATCATAAAGCCGAAAACGCGACAGTTGATAATACTGCAACGAAAAGACGAACAAAATATCGGGGACTGTTCGAGCAACATTGTTAAAACGCAACGTGAGGGTAAGCAAACACTTAAAAACTCATTTTCACCCAATATTAGGTTTACTTAACCCGTCTTTTTAAAAATATTCTCCCTTGTCTTGACTCTGAGCACGAGCTACTTATCTGATTTAAAGAGATTAAAGAAAACAAAAACGGCATTTTGTAACCCGCCTATTTATTCCCAGGCTGTTCAGTTTTATTCGGGTAATATCAACGTGAAAGTAAATATTTTCGAATAATCTGCAGCCAAAAATGAGCTACTCGATGCCATCAGGGGGTCCTCAAGCGGGAACACGACCCAGTAAGTATTAAGAAAAAAAAATATTAGAAATGTTAATTAAAATTTCTAATTGATTATTTTAATTTCAGTGTCCCACGGTAACTTCAACCCTTCAGACATTCCAATTGGAAACACGAAAGAACAAACCCTAATGTGGCAACAGGCAGCTTACATGCACGACTCGGGTATACACTCGGGCGCAACCACACAGGTATTTATTTTATTTTTATTGTGTAAACAAAACTAAATTATCTGATTTTTAGGCGCCGTCACTTAGTGGTAAAGATGACGATTTTGATAATGAACAAGTTATGTTCGATTGGGATCAAACTGGATTTGGCCAAGGGTTTACACAAGAACAAGTCGATGGTATTATTAAAAATAATGTAAAAAAAAGAAGGGAAAAAAAATGTAAATTTAATTTTTTCTAATTCTAGAAATGAATCAACAATTAAATCAAACACGTTCACAGCGTGTTCGTGCAGCAATGTTTCCAGAAACCCTGGAGGAAGGTATCGAAATACCGTCAACACAGTTTGATCCGACCCAGCCGACAGCTGTGCAGCGACTTTCGGAACCTTCTCAAATGCTGAAGCATGCTGTCGTGAATCTGATTAACTATCAAGATGATGCTGATTTAGCAACTCGAGCAATCCCCGAACTTATTAAATTACTCAATGACGAAGACCAAGTGGTGGTTAGCCAGGCAGCCATGATGGTCCACCAGCTGTCCAAAAAAGAGGCCAGCCGTCATGCCATCATGAACTCGCCCCAGGTTTCATTTTTAACGACTTTCGATTTCAACTTAACAATTTAAATTTATATATTTTTTTTTTCCAATTTAAGATGGTTGCTGCGTTGGTAAGAGCTATGTCGAACAGCAACGATTTAGAAACAACTCGTTGTGCTGCAGGTACTTTGCATAATTTATCACACCACCGGCAAGGATTACTCGCCATCTTCAAGTCAGGAGGTATTACAGCACTGGTCAAGTTGTTGAGGTATTATTTGTCTCAAAAAAAAAAACAAATGTAAGAAATAGATTCTTAAGGATTTGGTTATTTTAGCTCTCCCGTGGAGTCTGTTTTGTTCTACGCAATCACCACATTGCACAACCTATTGCTACATCAGGAAGGATCGAAGATGGCAGTACGGCTTGCCGGAGGCTTGCAGAAGATGGTGGCTTTACTCCAACGTAACAACGTTAAATTCCTTGCTATCGTTACGGACTGCTTGCAAATCCTCGCCTACGGAAACCAAGAAAGTAAACTTATCATTTTGGCCAGTCAGGGGCCTGTGGAGCTCGTGCGGATAATGCGCACCTACAATTACGAAAAGCTGTTGTGGACAACATCGCGAGTGTTGAAAGTGTTGTCAGTTTGTTCTAGTAACAAACCGGCGATCGTGGAAGCAGGTAAAACACCCTTTAAAGAGGGCGTCTGACTAAACGAGATAAATATTGGAGATGAAAGACGAAAAAACGTTATACTTTTGGTCTATTTCATCTCGTTTTGATAAATGTTCCATTTTTTTTTTTTTTTACAATAATATACTAAAGTCAAGCTTAAGTTTCGCCATTTTTAAAATCCGGACGTGACGTAACAAACGTCGGTGATAGCGGCGCCGACTGGTGACAGTTTTGTGTATCGCATGGCCAACAGTTATTAGGTGTAGATAGCGGCCGTTATCGAGTCGAGTGTTTACTTTCAATGCAACGCGAAACACAAGCGGATTTTGGACACCTGAAATATTTAAAAATTTTAATATAAAAAAGCACTTTCAGAACGAGGTGCAATAGACGGAAAAGTTATATCGTTTTTCAACACCAATATTTGTCTCGTTGAGAGACCTTTCTTGTATCAAATACAATTTTCTTTAATCTCTTAGGTGGGATGCAAGCATTGACCATGCAGCTGAACCATCAGAGCCAGAGATTGGTACAGAACTGCCTCTGGACATTGAGAAACCTTTCCGATGCTGGCACGAAGGTGGTAGGTTTAAAGGGTTTGCCTTACCTTTATGATATCAACGAATTTTGTTTTTAGGAGTCCCTCGACGGACTTTTGCAACAGTTGGTGCAGCTTCTCGGTTCGAACGACATCAATGTTGTCACTTGTGCTGCTGGAATCTTGTCCAATTTGACTTGTAACAACCAACGAAATAAAGTAACCGTGTGTCGGATGGGTGGTATCGAAGCGCTGGTCAATACTATTGTCCAAGGTGGAGACCGCGAAGAGATCACTGAACCAGCTGTAAAAATTTAATGAGTTTCTCATTTATTTCGAATTAATATTTTATATATTAATTGAAAAAAAATTTTTCAGGTTTGTGCGCTGAGACATTTGACCAGTCGACACGCAGAGGCAGAGATGGCACAAAATTCTGTACGTCTAAATTACGGCCTTCCAGTCGTGGTGAAATTACTGAACCCGCCAAGCCGTTGGCCATTGATCAAGGTTTAATTTGAGAAATTTCTAATTTTTTGATAAGTAATAAAATTGATATTGGCAGGCTGTCATCGGTTTAATACGAAATTTGGCAATATGCACGGCTAATCACGCACCTTTACGAGAGAGTGGTGCCATACCACGACTAGGACAACTTTTGCACCGAGCTTATCAGGATACTCAAAGAGTAGAAAATTATAAACTCAACTAAAACTAGTAAATTCTCTCATTTTTATTTCTAATCTCTTAACAGCAACGATCGTCTGTAGCGTCGAACGGTAGTCAAACCGCGTACGCGGATGGCGTGCGAATGGAGGAGATAGTCGAAGGGACCGTGGGAGCATTGCACATTCTCGCTCGAGACCCCCATAATCGGGCAGTTATTAGAGGTTTAAATGTTATACAGATATTCGTACAGGTAATTTTGATGAATTATCCGATTTTCTCTCTTTAATTATTAAAGTTTTTTTTTTTTTTTTTTTTAAATAGTTACTGTATAATGAAATTGAAAATATTCAACGAGTCGCTGCCGGTGTTTTAAGTGAACTTGCTTCCGATAAAGAGGGTGCTGAAATGATCGAACAAGAAGGCGCCACAGCTCCATTGACCGAATTATTACATTCAAGGAACGAAGGCGTTGGTTAGTAGCGTTTAAAAATGTCTTTTCTGGTTTGAATTGAATTTTTATCAACAGCTACATACGCAGCCGGAGTTCTTTTCCGAATGTCAGAAGATAAACCTCAAGACTACAAAAAACGATTATCCATGGAATTGTCCCATTCCCTTTTCCGAGGTGAAGACGGGCCGTGGGCTCAGGATTTGGCCACGATGTTGCCTCCTGACGAACCATATCACGATCAGTTGTATCAAGGCAGTCAAGGACCACCCAGTGTTCACAGTGGTCACGGTAGAGGCCCACCGTATCCACAGGGTATAAATAATTTTTTTTTTGGAAATGGAGTTTTGCAACTATTCGTCACTAGAGGGCGCAATGGGTAACTGGGCTCTATTGGTTTATTGTTGTTGTTTTGTGTGATGTAAAGTTTGAAAATATTTTTTAACAGTAATAACATCAAAGGTTAAAACAACATTTTGAGTTGGTTTTGTTAAGATCCGATCATTTTTTTTATAAATTAACACCAAACCAATTCAAAATATTTTTAAAACCTTTATAGATATTCATTATTATTATTATTGTAAAGATATTTCACTTGTTCACTAATTATTGGATAAATTTATTATCCAATATGACATCTCAATGCATTTTTTTTACCCAGTGCTCAGTGGCGCCCCTGCATGTAGTGGCAGAATTTGTTACTAAAGCACACTACCCTTTGAAATTGAGTTAATGAATTAATTAATTTGTATTTAGGTTACGATCAAGTACCAATCGACTCCATGCAGGGCTTAGAAATTGGCAGCAATTACGGTCCAATGGAGATTGGTCAATCACCTGAACTGGGCTTCGATAATATGGAGACAATTCCTCCGGAAAATCGACCTCCTTCCCAGCTGGCAGCCTGGTATGATACCGATTTGTAAAGCAGTGGAGCACACGAGTATTAATTGAGAAAATAAGTACGACAAAGTTCTTTACCCAGTTCGTTTTAAAAACAAAACAAATCGTAGAAAAGCGTTTTTTTATCATAATAATTCTGACAATCATTTAATTTCTTTGTAATTGTAGCGTAGTGTTTTTTTTTTTTTTAAATTATGAAATCAAAAAATTTGGTAGGTTTCGTAGGTAGAGAATGTACGATCTCGTTTTTTTTCTTATTTTTTTATTTTGATACCGAATATTATTAAGAGAAATCTTTGCACTCATGTCTTGCTTAAAATTTTCTTCCTGAGTTTTATATATGAAAATTTTTGAAAAAAAAAATCATTCTCTGCTTTGAATATTAATCGCATTTATCTGGTAATAGTTTTTAAACGATACAATTTTTGACATTTTTATAGCTGTGTTTAGGATCATTCCATGGTTTTAAGAATTGGGTTAGAAATTACGATATAGTTTTTTGTTTTTTAGATGTGTTGAATGTCAAATGTTATGAATTTGAAATTACGATATTTTTTTTTTCTAATTGGTGGTTATGAAATAATTTTTTATTCTCTTCATATAGTTTTTAAATTTAATAATAAATAATATTTCACAAATCCTAATTTTTTTTTTTTTTTACCATTTAAAAAAAAATATTTAAAATTTTGTTTTTCTACTTAAAATCAGTCATTTGTGTCTGTATTCGGTGTAGTTCTCTTTTAATAAACTGATTTAAAAAAAAAAAGACAAGGACAATATTTACAAATTTGTGTATTTTGAAAATTTAGAATTTCAGTTTTACAGCATGTAAAAATTAACGATTTCATCTTCGCTGTCATCTGAGAGTGAAATCAGTTGCGATGAATCGGCGTTGAAATTAATACCGTCTTCCGTTGACCAGTTTATCTTCAGCTCGTCTTTTTTCTCCACGTTTTCGCCGATGTTATTTCTTGGATAAGCTTCGTAGAATGCTCCAGGATTCATTCCGAGACTGTAGAAAGCTTTCAAAGCGATGGTTGCCAGTCGATGAAGCCGTGGTTTTAAACTTTGTTTTGGCGATGCTAGAGGTTGGAGTGGGATTGGGACCGAACTTCGACACATCGGATCGAGTTCGGAAGGAATCGGGACATCTTGTTTGAGTTGACATCGGATATGGCGAGGAATGGCACTCAGTTGGTAGAAAACCCACTGGTTGGTTGTGTACTGAAGCAATTTGAGGGGAACAAGTAACGCTAAAAGAAAGACAAAATGGCGATAAATTGACTGAAACGAAAATATTATTCACAAACAACTTCAATTAATTTTATTTTTTTATTATTTTAATGAAAAAATGTTCAATTAAAATTAAAATGAAGTTTAGACATGTAACGGTTTTCCGCCATTATGCGCCTTTTTCTGCGGGACTTATGAATTATTAGGGTTTAGTGTTAAACTCAATATTACACAATAATTTCCGTTTTATCTAGTGAAATCTTTTCTCACCTGTAATGAATATATCCACCACTGCTTGCTTCTTGTCCCATGGATCTGTGTCGAAAAAGTCAGCCATCTATATTCGTTTTTTAAACGTTTAAAAAGCGTTTATAACTTAAAATGAAGAATTCCAATGTCGGACGTGCAGTCAAATTGTAACGTACGTTAAACATCTCATCTTTGTTACGTTTATTTATTGTTTTCTTTTTAAATAAACAAATTGCAGGTTGCATTCCCAGCCACTGTCTAGGTCATCAGTCTTAAAATCGTCAATAAAAAAAACAGGAAGCGATAACTAACTACTACATATTAAAGGTAAGAACATTTTTCTTTAATTTAACCTATTTAATTACAACATAAAAACATAATTGACACACCTTAAATCTCATGCCGGAAGACACAAAATACAAAAAAAGAAATATTTTCACACTTTAGTGATTTCTCTAAACGAGACACCCGAAACTACATAATTCGATGTTTATTACTATGTTCTTTTTCAACATGGTACACCAAACACCCTTTCCGTCTGAAAGGCCTCATACAAAATTTACACTTGATATTACGAAAAGGTGCAGCCTGCATATGTCTAGTGAAATACGAATAATAATTGAACTGACGATTACAATCAGGGCATACGAGTTCTGAAGACGGAATATTAGCCGGATTGGCGAAATGGTAACCCGCATGATTCCTAAGTTTACTCGTGTCGTCAAACCTCATTCCGCAAACTGGACATGCAGGTTTACGGGTATGAACCCCGGCGTGTCCCATTAATTCTTCGGCTGATGTAAACTGAGATTCACAATACATACACCGGTAATAGCCAACATCTGAAATAAAAATAGCGCAATTATTTATTTTTATATATCGAAACAAAAAAAGCCAATACCAGAAAAATGGCGTGAATGTATTTTACAATTTCAAGTAAAAATAAAATCATTTTGAAAATCAACTTGTTTTTAATCCTTTTGTTTTGTACAGAAAAATAATGACATTATAAACAAATAGAAAAATGTTGTTTCAATTTATCAAGTATTTTCTTTCCTTTTCCCTGAAAATTTATTATTTATTCGTGAATTTCTGCCATTCGGGCCTAATAAAGTATGGTGAATGTCGTAACAGTTGCGACGAGAAGGATTGCATACGTGCACTTTACAAGCGACGCACATGTAGATACTTTCGTGTCGTTCCCCTCGGATGTGATAACAAACTCGACATCGACGTTGCACATGCACTCGGGCCAATTGATGTTGACCAGAAGAGTTATTGCTAGCTAAAAGAAATCCATAATCACATACCAGAAAAAAAAATGTCTAGTCATATAGAAAATAATTACACGAAATAGTTTTAAATCATTTTTCAAAATTGGAAAAAAAAAATTTTTTTTTTTTTCTTCTTAATTTTTTGGGGTGATTTAAGAGGTCTTGGCTCTATTTGTCAGATGAGTAGGAAGCGTGAAATGATTTATGGGACTGAAAGAATTTTGTAAAGTAACATACCATTAGTATCCTGATTGTATATTGTTTCATTCATGGATGAATCTATTCGAATGGTACGACCATCTATATAAGGAAAAGAAAATATTATAAATATAAAAAAATTTTTTTCTGTCTTGCTATTTTTTGGAGAGGACATCAACCTGTTTGTTGGGGGACATGGAAAGGTCATCAGAAAGGGAATCAAGCATGGGAAGACATTCCATTTCTCCAGGGGACCTCAAAGGGGTGAAAACAGGAAGAACGGGTTGAGTGCAAGCACCCCAAAAAACTCCCTAGAGGGTCTTAACCTTTTGATTCCCACAAACACATAATGAGAAAATAAATAAAGAAGACCACTCCAGGGAATTCCATCAACTTTTATTTTGTTTTGTCTTTTTTTTTCAAAGGTGATGCAATTTATGATCAAGTTTTTTTTCTTTTTTTAATTTTTAAATAAATGAGGTTGTTGATGATTGTACAAATTACTCGGCTTGGAAAATTTTTTTTTTTTTTTTTTTTTTTTTTTTTTTTTTTTTTTTATATATTAAGAATAAAAAAAAAATTCTAGGCGAGATAAATTGTTTATTTATAATTTTTAATATACAATTTTTTTTTTTTTTTTTTTTACAATTTTACCATTTTTGTTATAAATTACTTTGAGTAGCATTTTTTCTTGCTCTCACGATTCTTTGACGCAGAGTTTCAAAAGGGATTTTGAAGAAAGCTGAACACGATGCGATGGATTTTCCGTGTTGTAATACTTGAACTATAGCTTTGTCCATGGTGTCTTGTGACCAGCACTTATAACGTGGTTGTCTTATGTAGTATGATCTTCGAGGCGAGCAGTAACTACCCCCTGGAAGGATAAAGAAAAAAGAGGAAAAAAAAATTGGCACGATGAGTTTGAACACATGAAAGACCGAAAATTGAGTCACGTGACACAAAGGAATGAAACATTGAATTTTTTTTTTTCTTTAAATAAATCTAATATTTATTAACATAACTTTCTGTTACATAGTTGGGTTTTTTTTTTTTTTTTTAATACTACAAAAAATTATTTATTTAAAAAATAATACATAAACATTTTATACATGGGTTGATAATTCGTGTCCAGTTTTGAGGTAGGTGCTTTTTTTTTTTTTTATAAAGGGAGAGGCAACCCTTAAGACAAGTTGGGTTCATGTGATACATCACGTTAAAAATAGTGCGAATCACTCGTTAAATGTCAGCAAAAATTTTTTGATTTTAAACTAAAACCGAAATTATCACGAACTATTTACTTGGCGGATGAGTTCAAGGATAAAACAGTCCAATGCTATGACGTCATCATTGCATTTTGGACGATGAGACAATGGTTTCAGTGGCTGTTCTATGCTTGCGTATCTCATCCTCTGTTTTTTTTTAGTCTCGAATTTCTATTGGTGGCCCAACTAGGCTACAAATTCTATTGGTTGCCCAACTAGGCTACAAATTCTATTGGTTGATTTAGATCACGTGATGACAGTTTTTCAATTTAAATGAAAAGTATTGCTAGTGTAATCAAACAACTTGTCATAGGGGTTGAGTATCTCTTTAATTTTTCGCTTTTTCTGGTTTTTTTTTTAATAACGTCTATTAGTGACGTATCTCCAGAGTGTTGTATTTGGTATTCCGTAGTGTAGTGCTGCATGTACAATCTTCATCCTTCCTGATAGAACTGCTTCTTTAGCTTGTTCCAAAATTTCAAATCGTCTTTGCATTCGTACATCTACAGAGATAGACAAGATGGGAGTCTTGAGAAATCAGTTTATCTTAAATATACGACAGACCTGCTGGATGTAACTGAATTGTAATCTTAAAATTAAAAAAACAAACAAACAAAAGAAATAAATTAACACATTAGTTTTGTTTTATTTAATGAAATAACTATAATCTTTAATTCATAAACCATTCATACACTTTTATAAATTCGACCCGTTACATTACTATAAACCACTCATTTTATAATAATAATAATAATAAAAAAAAAATTATACCCGGACAAAAAGTACCGTTCAAAATAAAAATATATTTCATCATACACATATGAAAGGCAGTGATTTTATTTTTATAATAAAATAAAAAATAAAATTTTCTATATTTTTTAGAAATAAAAATACAATTTGATAAAGACGGTCCCTTCAACAACCCTTCAAGTACTAAGAAGAAGAAGAAGAAAAAAAAAGACAGGGCAGTGAATCATAATTAGAAGGTACAAAAAGGTTGAGGAATTCTTTTCCAACTTCCGTTTCAATGACCCCTTAAGTAGCAGTTATAAAACTCAAAATATTTTTTTTTTCAATAAATAAAACCCCCGGTGTCAAAAAATAGAAACGGAAATATTAAAAACAAATTACACTTGAAACGTTTTTACACATTAGCTTCACTAGACACTTCCCCAACAACAACAAATCCATCTTGTTCTTTAATTTCAACACTAAATTGAGGTCTTTCTCTCGGTATATTCCCTCTCATATCCCTTAATTCCGGATGTCTAGCCCTGAATTTCTTCCACCATTTAATTCCAACTTTAGTCTTGCCCATGTCCGTCTCTTCATCTTCCTTAACACCAGTCTTCTGTCGTAGAATTGACGACGCGTATCGTATAATCTCGTCTCTTCTCGGTCTCGTTCCTCGACCCGTAAACGAGTGAATGTAATCGACGACGGCTTTTTCCTCCTCTTCAGTCAGTAGTGTCTTGGGTCCTCTCTTTAACGGTAATTTACTCGGTAGTTTCGTTAGGCCTATCAATTGTTTATGAACCGATTTCTTAGGCCTAAAACTCGCGAGTGACAAATGACCGGTGTGAAGACCGGTGAATGCTGTAGCCAGCATGTCCTGTTTCAGCCATGAAGATGCACTCCAATCGACTAATCGAAATATATAAAATTTTTCTTGGCTTTTTAATTTCAAAACAAAAATAATAAATAATATAAACCTGCACCGCCATCACCGAAAAAGATTATAAAAATCCCAACACCGAAATGACGTAATTAAAAAAATAATAAAATGCTGGGATTGATTTTTCTCTTTGCTCACGAAATCAATAATTTTAAAAAGAGAATTTTATAATAACGGCAGAATGACAGGTTTTTAAAATGTTGCTTACAAATTTGCACGCGTTTTAATTTATTTCCTGAATAATTTATCGATTTGTTTTCTCAGATGAATGTGTTTGGGGATTGGCAAATTAAACGAGATAAAAGGATTAGCCAAACAAACGACTTTACTTAGAAATACATATTTTTAAAAATATATCTATGAGTTAAAAGTAGTTGCATTTCTCCACGATAGACTTTCAACTTCGAACATTTTCGAGGTGATTTCATGCTGAGCTTTCCACCTCAAATATCGACAGTGTGCATTAATAGCTGTAACGCATTTATGCCACGCCTCTGATTCGTACTCGGGCGGAACGTTAAATTCTTGTAGCACAACCTGACGAAGGTAATTTAACCGGCGCGTGTCTAGACCCGGCCGTGAACCGTGTGTCGGACACGCGTTACTCGCCAGTCGTTCTTCGTCGGTGAACAACTTTCGAGCTAATGTCGTAGCTAGTTTTCGTATATTATTCTCGCAGTTCAAACGAGCCTGCTGTATAAATTCCAAAGGTAGCAAATTGTCACTAGGCGGGGGAAATGTCTCTTCCAAGTCCGGCTCAAGTTTCACTGGTAACACTGCGAATAACATAAAAATCATACCCAAGGTTGTGTACTTGACGACCCAAAAAAATTGTTTATATTTTTTTCCTCTCTCTCTCACTCCCCTACTTTATCTTGTTACATCAAGCAGTTCTTAAAAGGTAAAAAAAAAAAAAAAATATGGCAGTTTTCTTTACGCCACATGTCAACAAAAAAAAAAAACAAGATTGTAATTAAATGAATTTTTTATGTATACAGGAAATACACTCATTTTTTACTGTATTTAATGACGATATTTTTGTGTTTTCGAATTTTGTGAGCGGTTTTCTAAGATTCATGTATTCTAAAGTTGTTGATGTGATAAATTCCCAGATTTTATTGGGTAAATGTAAAACCGGATCCCAAAGCATGCAAAAATTGTATGTACAAAAATATACAAACCGTATACCATATATATTAGTAATAAAAACCCATCAAAGCGACTATTGGCCCAGGATGGTTGACATGTGACATTGTAAACCAATAAGCAAGCAGTTCAAGAAATGACATCATCAGATAACCATTTCTTAGCAAAGAAGCAGGGTAAGTTAAAATTTAACCTACCGTAAGGTGCGTTCTGTGTGCCTGACGTTGACGGTGTTGCCGATATGTTCACTTGCGGTGGGTGATCGGTCGTTAGCAATGTACTTAACGTCGTCGTTGAAGACATCTGTTGGTAATCTTTGGCAGGTCCTTCCGTCGTTTCGTAAACCTGTAGAAAGAAAGACATGAAAAAAAAAAAAGAGAAAATGCAAACCTGAAGTTTCACAATTAATTACCATTTCATTTTGTAAACCCTTTAGAAACGATTTGTCATCCGATTCCGGTGAAGAGGCAATGTTAAGTTCAGTTTGCGGTTGAATGAGAGGTTCGTCACCAGGTTGCGTTGTTCGAGAATCTTCTTCTGTTGTGCGGTTTCCGTCGTCATTCAAAGGTTTGTCGTTGGAGAGTTCGGAGATTGGCAGTAACGTTCTTGCATCTATTTCCAGATTATCGTTTTGCGTAGTCGTCGTGTGTTGGTGGACGGGTGGTGGAGGTGACGATGCATTTCCGTTCCGAATTTTCTTTCGTTTAGGCGGCGGCGAACAAGTGACCGTTTGACTCGCACTCCCTGAAGGAGCTGGCGGCGTTGAAGGCGGTTGCGGTCGAGTTTCACCGAGGCATTTTGCAGTTTGATTGGTCACTTCAGCGAGACCTTTCACTTTGAGAGCTTCGGCCGTCTTTAGGAGAGCACTAAGTTGTTCTTGAGATACGTTAACTTCCCCTTTGTACATAAAGTCAACGATTGCTTTCAAGTCGCAGTAGCGGATGCTGTTTAAAATGACGATTGGATGCTTGCATGGGTTTTCGAGGAACAAGTTTTGGAAGTAGGGACTGCATGCTGACAGAACCATCTTGTGTGCTTTCAAGCTGATACCTTCGCATGCTAGAGTTACATCGACAAATGCTTCATTTTGTAGGAGTTGGTCGAATACAACCAACATGTTACCTGAAGGTTAAGATTTTTATAACATTAATAATTTAGAAATAAATTATTAAACACAATATCAAAGTTCTAATTTTATATGGTTTCAAAGTTCAGCGTAGTTTTCTTTAGGTTTGTCCTGGTGGCCGGCTTTTATTACATTAAGTTCAGGTTTTAGTTCATAAGAACTTGTATTTTGATATCAAATTTTAACCAGGTTCTTAACTCCTGTAATCTTTTTATGCACCCAGAATGCAGAAAACCTATTTACAGCTGTATACATTTGAAAAATTAGAACTTTTGGCGTTGTGTAAATATAGCAATATGATTTCTATTTAAATATACTTACTCTGGTGATTATTCCATTTTAGGCAGAATTGCTGTGAACCCATTTTCAATGCTCTGTGAATGTTTAAAGAAAAAAAAAATCTTAGAAAATATCCTGCAAAACTGAGATGGTCCAACTATAATGAAGACATATTTGTTCCAATTAGTGATCTCATAGCTAACCACACTCACCTATTTGAGGTTACTTGCCCTTAGGAACCATTTTTCCAAAACTAAATCTGGGAGGTAAGTAAATGAAAACATTGAAGTAGCCTCAGATTTTTAATTCTATTTGAGCTCCCACTCATGTTTAAATTTTTTTTTCCCGTGTGTAAACATAGCAAAACTTGGGGAGGAATTTGTTGTTTAGAATATTTAAAAAATACCATTTTCCTTAAGTTTGTAAAACTGCAATCTCAACTTACCAGTAAATGTAACACTAATCAAAGCATGGTATTTTGAAAATGTAGGGAATGTTGAAATAATTCTTCTCTTATTTCCAAAGGTGTCTGGATAAACAAGTGAAAAATTTCCAAACTGCTCGACTCAGCTGCAGCCACGTCAATGAAGTGCATGTCTGTGGCTCTCATGGATGAGCACAACACAACACATACCTCAGGCTAAATCCTTTGAATTCAGCCATTCATAATCCACCTCTTTCTACCTTTTTTTAACGTTTGTATTACTAGTGCTAAGGAAAAAAATGAGAAATTTTTTCCTTCTTCGCTACCCGTTTTTAAAGGAATTGTTTGCCTTGCCTTGGATTAATTTTAGCTACTTAATAAAGATGGCTTCGGTATTTACATGTTTTAATTGAAATTAGATTTTTTTTGTTTGTCGATTTTAAGGAAATGTGCCGAAAGAAAGGGTTCATGGAACGAAGGATGAGTATGGTAAATAAGTTATTTTTATGTGCGAATTAGAGTTAGTTTGAGGTCAGATGGCTAGAACTCACCTTGTCGTGAATTTAGATTGGTTTCTCGTAAGGCTTAAATGTGTGAAAAATAATTAATTCTGTCACTTCTAGGGTAGAATTAGCTTCTATGATCGAATTCTGCGAAAAACCCTTAACAATAATGGGCGTTTGCTAAAAGGTGAGGAGCTTTTTGAAATTTTTAGGGGTGAATTTTATTCGATTTGGTTGTTTTCATCGTGTGATGGCGTAAAATTTTGCATTTTATTGAACAAAAATGGCGTCGGTAGGTGTAGATTAATAACGTTGGAAAAGTAATTATGGTTATTTATAATCGTTTTATAGATTATACAATAAAGAGATGTAATGAGGGTAGATGGAAAATGAGAAATGACTCTGTTCGATTTGGAATTTTCAAGACGTTTGTAACATATTTGCACCGTTAATGCTATTTGTCTGGAAATAATACGATGTATACTTTTTATGCAGTGAGAAAATGAGTGAATATCTTTGGAAATATGAAATAAACATTGGTCTAAATTTTTATTTTTCGTTTTTCTTTCTTTCTTGGCGATGGTAATAAAAATCTCCCTGCTAACCGTCAGCATCATTTGTGACGTCATAAATTATTTACTTTTAAATACAAAATGCGAGAAATCGTGACGTCACCGCTGTAAGCCCGGTGGAAATAAACGGAGGAGATTGAAAGCGGAGAAAGCGGTCATTACTGAACGGACCAATCAGAATTCAGATATTGGCACGCGGAGTTCGACGAAGAACGTCCGACATATCGGGCTTAACGTAAGTTCCCCTTAACCCACGAAATCTTTTGCTTACAAACTCTAGCGACTTCATTTTTCATCTTCCGCGCAATTTTTAAGGTAAGGAATTATCGTTGCATAAAAAAATTGCGCCGGATTGTATTTTTTTCTGCGCTTATTTTGTTATCTCAGCGGCCGGGATGTGGAAGTGGCTTCTCGCAAGACCGCTTCAAAATGGCGTTTTCTTTGTGTATAGGATTTGAGCGCAATTTGTTGGGGTAGGATTTTCGAACGATTTTCTCACTTAACACTATCGCTATCAACCGAAATCGCATACATTCCATCCGATTACGGTAGTTGAATAACGTGCGAGTGAGTAAACCGTTGTGAATGAGTTCTACTGACCGGAGAAGGGTAAAATACGGAGGGTTAAGAACAAAGAGAGAATATTCGAGAATTTTTTTTTCTTTTCATATTCCTCACAAATTACGTAGGTTTGAGAATTAGTTATGCGCCGAGTAATATTTATAGGTCAGCGGGGATGTTTTTTGGGTGGATTTAATTAAAGTGAAGTTTTTTTTAGAGGGAAAATCTGTAAATATTTTTGATATGAGTCTTGGGGGAGAGCAGATTCATTTTCCGATACCAGTTGGCGTTGGCATAGCTTTTTAACCCGATCGAAATTGACATTAATCTCGTGGCTATAAATTGCACGATTTTTAGCTTGGCAAGCAATAAACGAGAAGTAGAATGAAGTCTTTACGATGAATTTAAAATTTTTTTTTTTAAAACTTGATGAGTAATGGTGTTGAATTTAAAATGAAATTTCGAATAATAACTATCGATTTTTTTTTTTAAAAATACAAAACAGCTTGCAACGGTTTTTATTAAAA
The DNA here is from genome assembly GCA_034686365.1 of Pachymerium ferrugineum. Taxonomy (NCBI): domain Eukaryota; kingdom Metazoa; phylum Arthropoda; class Chilopoda; order Geophilomorpha; family Geophilidae; genus Pachymerium; species Pachymerium ferrugineum. The sequence goes on along the minus strand of JAQGAS010000231.1, from coordinate 10,729 downwards.
AAAATAATTTAAACAGAAAATAATAATCGATTCCGCCGATAGATGGCAATCGCGCGATTTTGAAAATGTAACGGCCTTTTTGACCGATTGTTTGTCTCCATCATCTTGCAGATAAAAACGAAAAATGGGGACTCAACAGTTTTGTCTAAGGTGGAACAACCATCAAACGAATCTCTTGGCTGTGTTTGACCAGTTGCTACAGAACGAAGCATTTGTGGACGTAACGCTGGCATGCGAAGGTTTAAGCATCAAGGCACACAAAATGGTGTTGTCGGCGTGCAGTCCATATTTCCAATCGCTGTTTATCGATAATCCGTGCCAACATCCCATTGTGATCCTGAAGGACGTAAGGTTCTCAGAACTGAAAGCGGTCGTAGACTTTATGTACAAAGGCGAAGTGAATGTAAGTCAGGATCAGCTGTCTGCCTTACTCAAGACGGCCGAAACACTCAAAGTGAAAGGTTTAGCCGAAGTGACTGGAAGCAGCCCGTCGGGAGATGTGACCAGGTCGGCATTAGCATCAGCTGGACCAACGCAACCTACGGGACAAGGACCGGGCGGAGGTGGTGGCGGCGGCGGCGGCGGCAGTGCAGGGACTAGTGCTAGTGATGGAAGATTATCGCCGCCTGCTAAACGAAAACGACGCATGACCAAACGACCAAGCACCGATGACGGAGGTGATTTAGAAGTGGTGGAATCTTTAGTCGATGTTGTTACGGACGGACCTACTGCTTCTACAGTGCCTACAACTCAGGTATGTTTTCCATAACCCGCTTTTTTCCCTCTATCTAAATTTAATTTCCGTGCAGGAACGGACTCATGAATCGGCCACAAGTATGAAATCGGACACAGACGGGAACCAGGTGCTAACACAAGGGCAAAGTGATCAAACTCATAATGCAAACGCAGATGTGGTAATTTCTTTTCACACATTTTAAAAACTTTGTGGATTAAAATTTGTTTTTTTTTCTAGAGCTACGACGTGAATATGGAACATACGAGTAATTCACGGGATTCTGGAATGATGATGGCTGACCATGCGCAATCTTCCTCTTCCTCCTCTATCGGTCAATTACCAGCCACTGCATCTACGTCACGAATGTCTCCTGCACAAGGTAGGAAGAGATTTACATTTTTATTCTTTAGATATTTTTATAATTTCGTTTGGTTGAACAACCTTAACCGAACTACCATCAATTACATTAGGCCTTTTCTGAAAATACTGATATTGGTGATGGTTTGGAATAAGGATTTTTTTTTTTTTTTTTAAGTTTTTTTTTTTTTTTAATTTGCTAGACTGCAAATTGACACACCGTGACTTATAAGCAGTCTAATTTTTTATTTTTTTTTATTTTCTGCTTTTTTTATTTTTTTTAAAAAAAAAGGGTTATTAAAAATTTGATTTTCATTTGGGACTAAAGTAAAATTTTAATTTTCCTTTTGGTTTTTTCTTTTTTTTTTTTTTTTTAGAAAAAAAATTTTAATATATAAAATTAGGCCTAAAAAGACTTTATTTTATTATAAGGCATGGTGTGGCAAGTAAGTGAAGTAGCTCAAGATTGAGAATTTTCTTTTTAGGCCTAGGAAATATTTGATTTTGGGTTAATAATTTGTTTTTTGTTATATTGAGGTTGAATAAAAGAAAATTTCCAAGTGAGAGAGACTTGAGTTACTTCATGCGCTTGTGCATTAACTTATTAAAAGTTTAGAAAGTTTTTATTTACATCAAAATAATTTAAGATTTGCTAACAAAACCCTTTGAGTCCCAGAGACAGTCACTTGCTACATTTTTTTTATTATTATTATTATTATTTATTTATAATTTGTGAGATTTTTGTTTTTATAATTTTATAATTTTATTATTTTTGCTTGTGTCGTGCATGACTCGTGTTAATATTGTACATTTAAATATTAGGTATTGATAATAATGAGATTTTAAAGGAAGAATAATACAAAAATTTATTTTATTTTTTATTTAAAAAAAAAAAAAAAAAAAAAAAAAAAAAAAAACCCTAATTAATAGGGGATACTCAAAGGGTTGATGACGTTTTTTTATTTTTGTACAAAATTGAAGATTTTGGCAACCAAAATAAAAATTAAATCAACGGCAACAGCAGAAGCTGATTATTTTTAATAAGTGAATGAATGACTGCTTCCAAGGAGCTGCTTGATGTAACACCAGTCATTTGACCCTTTCTTTTTGTTTAATTTAGATTATTATTTTTTTTTTTTTTAAATTTTTTATTTTCGGAATTTTTAATTTGTCTAAAATTATTTTGTTTTTCTTTTATTTATCATATTAAAAAAAAGAAAGCAAAGTATGTTTTAATTTTGCATTAAGCAAACAGATAGCAGGGCATTCAGTGTCTGGTTCGTGACCGTTATAAGGGACCAGAAATTATAATTTAATTTAAAAAAATAAAAATAGATTTGAATGCCTTTTTATGAGTTTGTTGAGAGTTTTTAGGGAGGGAAGATGTGGGGTATATATTTATTAAAGAGGATTGTGGGTATTTTTTTTATAATTATGTGTAAGGCATTGCAGGATTTTTATATTTTATTGATCGGATGTTGTTAGAATACTCTTAAGTTTTATTTTTAAAAAATAATGTAAAATTTCAAAAGAAAAAAAAATATAGCTAGGGTTTGTCTCTCGGGCTCAAAGGGCTCTTGTTTTCCTGTTTTGCCACCTTTAATTTTTATACAATATTAAAATGTTACTCTTGGCGATTGAGGAAGCGCGCGAAAATCTCAGAAAACGTACAAAATGTGTAGACTCGTTTGATAAATAATGACGACATTTCGACAAAATGGCGATTGTTCACTTTGGACGAGAATTTGGAATTCTTAACGTTTTATGGAGGAATTTTAAATAAAAGGTAAATTATTATTTACAAAAAACAAAACATAAAGTAGTAGTTTTTTTCTTTCTATTCTAAAATCCTAACGAATAGGATACTGCAAATTTTACCGAAGAAAAATTGCTGACGTTGTGTGTATTTTGGTAGTACATCAAGCAGCATTTTGTTTTTTTTTAGTTGTAAGATGCGAGGTAGGAAAATGAGAGAAAAACGTGAAAACAAAACCGGGGTGTTTTTATTTTCTATTTCTAAAAAAAAAAAAAAAGAGTGTGGTTTTATGTTGTGAAACTAGCTGACTGGGGGAAATTTGTCCGGTAGGTGGCCAACGGGTGTCGCACTGTCTGATGCGTGACCACAAGAAACGCTGGAATTGGGAACACGAGGACATTTTGGCCACGTTTGCCGCCATCCGCAAAGGAGAGACCAACCTGAAGGAAGCATCCTTGCGTCTAGGCATTCCGTACAAAACGTTGTGGGAGAGGTTTGCCGGTTATTCGGCTTCGCGCCCTTCCCGTATTGTCTCGTTCGTTTCGCCCGGTGTAGCTGAGCCCGCTCCGCCGTCGTCGTCGCTCTCCTCCTCCTCGGCCTCCTCCTCGTATTTACATTCGGTCGCTTGGGTGCGGAATGAAGTGGACAATGTTGGCGGTGATAGTGTCAAATCCGATTCGTAGCATATCATGTATATTCCGTGAGGTTATTTTTTTTTATTTTTTTTTTATTTATTATTTTTTTTTTTTAGGGTTGGGTGATTTTTGTTTTTATTTTTTTAAAATTTGCACTGGTGTTAGATCGATCAGCTCCTTTTCTGTTTATTATTTTTATTTTTCTCTCTAATTTTTTTTTTTCCTCTATTTTTTCCATTTTGTTTTTTATTTTTGTTGTTGCTTAAAGTGCCGAAGCCTGGTCGGCGTTGGACTTACTCTCAGATGGAGGCAGCCATTGATCTGGTTCGAGAGGGCAAAATGGGAATCAAAATGGCGGCTCGCATGTACAACATTCCAACTATGACGTTGTGGAGATGGACTCAGAAAGCGGGTGTTTCGAGTGTTTTTGTGCCGCCCAAATCGTCCACTTCTCCCCGCGGTTCATTTCGACGTCGCGGAGGTGGCAGCGGCGCTCGTAGTGTTGTCGCTCGTAACTCGGGTGGTGGTAGTGGTGGTGGTGGTAGAAGAGACTCGGCTTCTTTGGTTGGTTTCGTTTTAGATCAACAACCAGTTTTGATTAACGACGATTTGATCGATTCCGGAGGTTGCATTTCGTAATTTGTTTTTTTATTTTTGAGTTTATAGATTGTTTTCTAATATATACATAAATATATAGATGTTTTGTGTATAAATTATGAGGTGCCGTGATTTTTTTTTTTTTTGACTTTTTTATTTTCGTAAATCAAAATTCTCCAGAGAGGGGGCGTTGAAAAAATTTTTTTTTTGTGTGTGTGAAAAGAGGTGGTGGATAAGGTTTTATGGGGGTTAGATTTGTGGGCTGTGGTTGTGAACCCTTTGAGACCCTGTTTGTGAAATTTTTTAAAATTCCCAATTTTTTTGGGAATAAAATTTAGATAAAAAAAAAAATATAATCCCGCCTTGAAATTGGAAAAGTAGTAAAGCGTTGCATTTTATTCTTGCAACAGATTCGGTTCGTCGCAACAAACGCTGGACAGAGTCTCAGATGGAGCAGGCCATAGAGGAGATTCGGGCTGGACGGATGTCCATCAAGCTAGCCTCTCGCATCTATGGCATTCCCACCATGACCGTCTGGACACGAACGCAAAAGTTAGGCATAACGAGCAGCTATAAGATGAATTATTTTAAGAGCTATCACTCCAATGCTAATTCGTCGTCTCAAAACACTCATTTTAGTATATGATGATCGCAGAACGAACCCATTTCTCATTTTGTTACTTAAAAAATTATCGGAGGAATGAATTTTGAACCACCGTTACCTCTTTTCTCTACTGAATTAGAGAAGGGTTTTTTCTTTTTTTTGATGTTAACTATGCACCTCCATTTAAAAAAAAAAATTTTTTTTTTTTTTTTTTTTTTTGGTTTTATTTGCTTTTTTTTCGTTTTTGTATTTCGAGAGTTAGTGTGGACTTTTTTGGTTTTTTTTTTGTTTTTTTTCTAAAAAAAGAAAAAAATATTTTTTGATGTGAAAGCGATTCACAGCTGTCTGTTTTTTAGGATGTTAGACATGTGTTTATACAGAAGAGTTTAGTGTTCCTATTTGTAGTAAAACTGAAAGGACGTTCATTTAATTCTGAAAAAGTAGGATTTTTTTTTTTTGTTTTTTTTTTTTTTTTTTTTTTTTTTGTATAAAATATTTTTTTTTATGTATGTTGTAGATGTTGATAAATAAATTTTGACTTGTGCTTTTGATGAAAAAAAAAATAATTTTCGGTATTTTTCTATTATTTGTTTTTCTAAAGTGGTTCGGTTTGTGAGGGTTTTGGTGATGCTGTTTATGCATCAAGCAGCTCGCTTTGGTTTGCGGTTATTTTTTGTTTTTTTTTTAAAATTTAATTTTCATGTTTTCCGCTGCTAATAGTGAGGGCACTTGCTTGTTGGGTCTCTAGGGTCACTTCACTACAACCAAACAGGAGATTATCGGCCTAGTCGTAAAGATATGAAGTACAAGCGATGGAGTCTGAGTGACATGATGAAAGCGATGGAGACTGTGATCTCCGGTCAGTCGTCGGTACCTTTAGCGGCGAGGCAGTACCGAGTTCCGGAGTCGACTTTGCAGTACCGCGTCGACGGGATTCGCGGGAAAAATTACAGGAAGTTTCGCGTCGATGTGTTTTTAACACGCGAAGAAGAGAGAACGATCGTGGCCTACGTGAGAAACGAGTGTAAAACGAGTGGTTTCCTGAACAGGAGTCAGGTGACTGATTATGCCATTGGGATCGTGAGGAAATCAAGTTTCGATCGGGCGGAAAAGTTGGCTAGGAATGAGACTTTTCAGCATCGTTGGCTTCTTTATTTTCTTAAGAAACACGGAGATTTGAATGTCGTTGACGAATGATTTTTTTTTCTTTTTTCGTTTTTTTAAATGTTTGTTTTTAAAGGGTTGTAGAATTTGCTTTGCCCATCTTTTCTAATTTTTTTCGTTTTTTTTTTTTTTTTTTATAAACCCGCGATTTTTGGTGTAGAAATTTGTAGAAATTTGCGAATTTTTCGTTTTTTTTTTTTAATTTTTCGTTTTTTTTTTTGTGTGTAACATCAAGCAGCCTTGCTATTTTAGATTCAGACTAATTGGGTTTTGGATATTTTTATAGATTTCCGGTTTTTTTTTTTTTCTTTTTTTTTTTTTTTTGGGTCAAATTTTAAAAAAAAATTCTAGTCGAGGTCTGGCTTTTTTTCAAAATTTTTACTTCTGTGCCATCATATCAAAGCGTGTTGCCTCATCTGTTTTAATTTCCTTAGGGTTTTATAATTTCTAAAAAAAATTTATATGAAAATTTTTTTTATTTTACAATTTTTTAATTTTATATCTATATATATACACACAGAGAGAAAAAAAAAAGTTTTTTCTTTTCTTTTCGTTTCTCCCCCACTTGTGGACCATTTTCAGGAGTTCAGCCTGGCGTGTGGATGCGCACTCCCACGCGAACCGGTCCTTGCAAGTCGTGGCACGAAGAGACCATGGTGCAGACTATTCGCAGCATTTTCACCCGTGGTCTATCCATAATTGAGGCGTCCCGTTCGTCCAACATCCCTTACCCAACTCTATTCTTCTACACAAAGAGGGTGAAACAGATACTGAAACCTTATGAGAAAAGCAGTGCGGGTCCTCCAACAGGTTGGTTTCTCTAAAATGGGCAACATTTAAACTTAATCGGCCCGGTTTGAATTGATCAAAGTGTATAAAACACTGTATACTAACCCCAACAGGAACACTGAGCCAAACGATGGAAGGGCGCGTTCAATATTTTTCTGGTCGACGTGGCCGTCCTACAAAGACTTACTGCGGCTTTTGGTCGGATGACGTGATTGATGAGGCGATTAACAGGGTGGTTTATAGGGATCAACTTCCCCCCCGGGGTGGTGGTGGTGGTGGTGGTGGTGGCGCTAGTTGTGTCGGGGATACGGCCGCTTCTCATTTACTCGGTGGTGGTGTCGCTCTTCCTCACCATTCATCTCTTCCGTTTGCCACGAGTTTTGAGAGCGAGACCGCTCGTACTACTGCTAGTAGTAACAACGTGCTGGCCTCGTCCGTTTCCTTGTCCATTATCCCCACTTGTCCGAGGGAGATCCCTGAAGACGGTGTCAAGAGTGAGGTGTCGTGTTGTGAATCGGTCGTTGTTGAAAGCAATCCGGAGATATTTTTAGATAAGGAGTTGAATGATGATGAGCAGGAGGATACTCAAAATGGGGGTCATGATGAGGATAATAACAAAAATTGAATATTATAAAATGAATTTTTTTCTTTTTTTCGTTTTGCATAATTTTCATCTTCATAAAAGCCAAAAAAAATTTTATGCCAAAAACCATCCATTGTGTGTATGTGTGCGTGTATTTAGAGAGAATTTTTAGATATGTCTATATATATATATATAAATATATCTTAAATATATGCAAAATGTGCTGGCTGCTTTTTGAGCATAATTATATATGCAGTATTGATAAAAATATACAAATAGTGATATGCAGATGTTAGATATTTTTCCTGTGATGTTTTTTGTGTGGATACATTGGAGTAGGTGTTTTTTCTTTTTTTTTTTTGTTTTTTTTTATAAATATATAGAAATTTGTAGAGTTTTTAATTTTTAAAATATATATATGGAAATTTCAGTATAACTGATTTAAAAAAAATGAAATCTCCCATTCCCTTCAAAAACCCCCCTCCAAAAGACTAGTTTAGTTGACTAGACTGTGTTTTCTTCTGTGATATTTATTATCATCCAAATTAGAGAGAAAAATGTATTTGTAACTTGTAGTTGAAAAAGGTGCTTTTTAAGGAACCCTAAAAAAATTGAAAATGAAACTCAAAAAAAAAAAAAAATGTTTATAAGTAAATCAAAACATTGTCAGCAAGGATTATTGGATCTATATTTTTTAACTGGCTTTTGTATATTTAAAGAAACCGAAAAAAAAAAAATTTATCCCGCCCTCTTGTGGTAGGATTTGAAAGCTTGTTTTTATTTCTTGTGTATCTATGCAATAATAATTATGTGCATCCAAAGTTTGTTACTTTTTTTTTTTTTCAATTATTATTATTTTTTTTGGATTTGTGTGATGATGATAATCCACTTTTAAGAAAAAGAAATGGTTTTGAAAAGACATAAAAACTACATCAAGCAGCTTCTGTGAGGCAATTAAACAATATATACAAAATTCTATTAATTGGGACTTTTTTTGAGGTTGCGTTTTTTTTTTTTTCTCTTCTTAAATGTTAACCCTTTGTTGACCATCCCGTTGGCCACTTGGTGTTACAGGTGGCAGCAATTGGCCCACTTTGCCCACCTACAAAATATGGACGAAGGAGTCCATGTTCACGGCCCTCAAGGCTGTCTTCGCCCGTCGTATGACATACCAACAGGCGTGCGACCATTTCTGCATTCCCGTTCCTACTTTCTATTATTATATGAGCCGTGTTCGGAAAACGTTGAAACCTCTGGAGAGGGAGGATTATCAGTCAGGTAAAATAAAAGGAAGATTTTTAAAGAGAGGAGTTTTTTAATTTGTTTTTTTTGTTTTATACAATTTTTTTGTTTTGGTCGGATTGATTGATGCATTGTTGTCCTTGGCATAGAAGGAAGTTGCATGGCTGCCGATCAGATGAATATCAAAGGCCGACATGGAAAGACCCTCAACATAGCTGAAAGTGATTTGAATTCTGCCATAATGAGCGTGGTTTGTCGCTCGGGAAAATTAAGTCAGTTATTTTTTCGGTTTTTTTTTTTTTTTTTTCAATTTTTTTTAAAGAATTTTTTGGTAGCTCGGGATGCCGCGAATGTTCTTTCATTTTTGATATTTTTAATATTTTAAAGAAATTCCCCTGGTTTTTTGGTGGTATTATTAGTCAGGGGAGCCACCGAGACATTCATTTTTGGTGGTAGGAAATGTGTTAATTTGTCTTCAGGTGGGTTCAAGTGAATAGAAAGTGGCGATTTTGAGTTGTAAGCATTGCTGCTTTAAAGTAATAACTAGTTCACACTAGATGCTTCTCTTGAATTGAGTTGGGCGATGATAGAGGATTTGTCAAGTTTGGAATTTTCCATCTTTGTGGATCGAGAAAGACCGATACCTGCATTGCTTGGTTGGTCTACGAAAAGATTTGAACCCAAAATGTAAAACAAAATGCCAAGTTTGACGCTATGAAGGGAACATGAGGTTGTGAATTGAGGCTGTCTTCAAAATTTTGTTGCGTCTATTATTACAATAATAAAGAGGAGAATAACGCATATCGTTACAGTAGCGATCCTCAAATGGTGACTGGTTCACATTATAAAGTGTTATCACTAATCTAAAGAGGTTGGGAAACAGCTATGATATGCTATTGATATTCTTTATTGCAACGCAACGTTAGAATAACGGTAGTTGTACTGCTTTCGTTAATGGTTTTTTTATGCTTACAATTACCACTGATAATTGTTGATTTTAGCATAATTCAACGTTTATAATGTAAGAATGGTTCTGCGCAATCTCGTGCTGCTTTTTTTTAAGCTTCGAATTTGTATTGGTGGCCCAACCAGGCTGCAGATCCCATTGGTTGGTTTAGATCATGTGATCAAACTTATTAGTTTAAAACGAAATTACAGTTCAAAATTAACAAAATATACGTATACATATCAGATGATTGCAATCTTTAATTTAAACCCAACTTGAAAAAGAGGGGTGAATGTCTTTAATGTTACGTTACTACACAAGATGCACTAATATCGTAGTGTGAACTAGATATAAGGAAGCAATGATTTGAACAAAACTCGCTCCATCTTGAAGTTATCGTATATTGGACATATGAAAATTAAAATGTTCGCGGTATCACCAGTTGACAAAAAAAAGAGAAAGGGGAAACTCGGACAACATGTTAAAAATGGGAATTTTCGTATCTAGCGATCCCCCCAGAAAACAACGAGACTTCGTCCACATCCACACCCCGTTTATCCGCTACTACCTTTAGTCCGATGAGTCCAGCCAATGAAGAAGGCTTGTCTGCCAGCACGTTAAGTGCAGGTTGGGATTTTGGAATTGATTTTTGTTTTGATTTGAAATTAATACGGGTTTTGTAGTTGAGGTGGCGCTGCCTTTGTTGCAAGGCGATGAATTCATGAACCGAATGAATGTGAAACCCCGTGGCAGGCAGAGGTCTTGGAAACAGGAAGACATGTTCAGTGCCATTAAAGCTATAGTGACGCATCAAATGTCGTTGGCCAAAGCGTCTCGTCAATTTGGTATCCCTTATCCGACATTAAAAGTTTATCTGAAGAAAGTGGCCAGCATGGCCAAACCACCCGAATGGGGAGATTCGGAGACCTCATCTTTGCCTGTTGGATGGACACCTCCGCCTTTAAATACATGGGCCAGTCCACAGGGTATATATGTTTATATATGGTCGGCGCGATCAAAGATTTGACCTGGAAGATGGAGTTAGCCCTTCTGTGGATCATTCAAAAAGGGACTACCATAGACTTATGTGTAAAACATGGTGTAGTTGCCATTACGAATCTGCTTCAAGATGGGCAAAATAAATTACGGGTTTTACACGTACCGTAAAACAGGGACACTGAAGTGGGAATATGGCTAAAATTTGACTTTATAAAATAAAAATCTTTTTAGATTTTGCAACTTTTTGCATTGATAATGTAAAATAATGTAATAGGGAGTTTGTGCAAATTGACTTAACACCTACACTTATACCTGTACTTA
>JAQGAS010000230.1:0-72013 GCA_034686365.1 Pachymerium ferrugineum | reverse complement strand
TTGAGTGAAATAGTAATGGTTGAATTTCTTGTTGCATGTAAAAGTAGGAAGACGTGATATCCCAGACATGACATTTACCGTAGAGGTCCTTATCGGTATTGATGCATGTGCAAATTTTCCTAACTGAATATTTTAATCTTAAATTAACAAGACTACAGATGTTTGAGATTAATCTTAAACACATTTTTTTTTGTTTCAGATTAAAAATATTTCATCTTTTGAATTCATCAGTTGGAAGTTACTGCAGCTGACCACAAGGTAAGTTCACAGGCGCCATTATAGTGCCATTGCACATTACCCAACGAGCTTTTTGCCATGCAATTACATTACCGCCTTCTACATCTTCGCATGTATAAACCTGCGTGAACAGTTGATTAAATATTAATTAAGGAATTAACAAATCGGTTGCAACTAAATTTACCTTTAGAAGGTGTCAAAATATAATCCCATAATTGAACTTCGCTTACTTGACCTTCGCATGCCGTACTACTCTCAAATCCTCTCCCAATTACGTCCTGGTCTTGTCCTAAAACAACACCTCCGTTCGGTTGAACCGGTTTCTGTTGCGTTCCTTTACCGTTAGCCATTCCCTCTTCATTTATGAAAATGTGCCAAACATCTTTCATCATCGACCAGGTAAAGCATGAATGAATCCATTCGTTATTATTTTCAATTTCCCTTGAAAGATCATGGACGTGTAAACGCCGCCAGAAAGAAACTAAAGAAAAAAATTATTTAAACTCAATTTCGTATTTATATCTCTTTAGAAAATTAACATTGTTCGTTCTTGCGAACTTGGGTTACGATTGAGTTAACACTCGATGTTGTGCAATTTGTTGATAGCGGTTTGGTCCAGTGACATAGAGTAAAGACATTTTTCATCATGTACCGTACTCCTAATTGAACTATCCCATTACGTTTTATAGGAACTGCGGCATATTTAATTATTCGAAGTAAAAATAGAAAAAGATGCGAATTAAAGACCCACAAAAATGCTCAACACTAAGGTTTAAAAAAAAAACTTTTGATATTTTTTATATACTAATTTGTAATTTTTGATCAAATCCAATAACAACATCCACAAAGGTTAGAAAAGTTAAAAGCAATTAATGGCAACTTAAGTGAACCTGAATTTGTATGAATATTTGCAATTTTCGGACTTGAACGAAGTAATTTTTTGACCAGTACTTTTCCCATGAATCCTGTTGCCCCACTCCATTTTAAAAATTGTTAAATGGATTTGAGATTTTTATTAATTCGCCCAGGTGCAACCATTTCTATTGAATCTATTGAAATTTTAAAGAATGGCGTCATCAGCAAGAAGATGTTTATAATTTCTGATCAAAACAACTTCTGAATATAATCTTTTGTTTTTAAAAAATCAATTTAAAATTTTTTTAACTTAGTTTTATTATTCAATTTTGTTTAATAATTTTGTTACAAGAAAGAAAAAAGATATAATAGCACGTTTTGGAATAAATTTCTTACACGATAAAAAAATGATGGTTAGTTTGAGTGTAATGATAACTTTATGCCAAAACCATAACCTATAAAGAAAAGAAAAAATTGATTAATTGCACAAACAGTTTTTTTTTTTTTTTTTTTACCGAGTATATAACTTATGGGCTTGACCAATTTGAGTCAAACTTTCATTCAATAGAAATTTTTTGCATCCCAATGCACAATTATTCATATAACTGGGCCAATCAATTTGAGCAGTGTCAAAGTTAAACACCTGCTCATAAAAATACGTCAAAGAAAAGTTATAAAAAATATATGTTAAATTTACTTGTTTATCCTGTGTTGAAACGGAATCCCATAGTTGTCTTACATTATGATCACTAAATTGCCACTTGGTTTTTATATAATAACTTGACAGTAATGTTTTTTCCCAAAAGTTTAAAAATCGCTTTTTTAATCTAAGATGAAACAATCAATCAATTATTAAACGAGACAAATGAAAAGTTACTCACGTAGCATTTTTGCCCAATAGTTGAAAAAACAAATGTAAAGGATATATAACAGTGTAGTAATCCCAACTCATACGTAAATTATACAATTTGATTCTATTTTGTAGGGTTACATAAGGTAAACGAAACATATTATTAAATGTGTGTTTATGGATATGACGGAAAGCATAATCGTTCATAATTGAAGTTTTCATGGGGTTAGTAGCACTTGATACACAATTGTAAATTGTTATTTGTCTATAATTGAATAACTTTTGTAGATAAATGATGAAAGGATAATGTTCCATTGTTTACCTTTGAATAGCTGTTTGTGCACCAACTGCTATAATCAAATTAATAGCTACATCAACTGGTATTATATCTAATATATCTTGTGGCACTAGGTAAACGTGGCGTATTAATCCACAACCGACCTATACAAAGAAAATGGATTTGAAATATCAAGAAGAAATGTTAAAATACAACTTACAGCAGTGATATGTCCAGCTACGTGTGTATAATTGTCAATCCATCCCTAACAAACATTTTAAAAATTTTTAAAATAATGGTTCAGTTTAAGTTTTTTTTTCTCACTTACTACAAGTGGTTCTTTAAGTGCAGGAGAAACTAAAGATGGACGTACAATTGAAATTGGTAATTCACCAGAATGTTTAAACAAAAGAGATTCAGCCAAATGCTTAGTTAATGAGTAGGTGTTGGGGTATCCATTTAATATTGTTTGACTAAGTTTATCAGCCAGGTCATCGTCCAGACCACTGAAAAATTAAGTTAGAGAAATTTTGTTAGAAATTTGAATATTTTTTTTTTTTTACTCAAAAAAGTCGATAATTTTGTATGGATCAAAAGTTGTTGGGTACAAAATTTCATCTGTTTTTGTTATTCCATTTGGATTTGGGTTGCAGTGGCCATAAGCTGAAGCTACATGGACAAAGGCCTAAAGTATGATAAAATTGTACAACTGTTTTGAATATATTGTAGTTTTAATACTTAACTGCAAGATTTGTCATCTGATGAGACATATTTAAAAGATGCTTAACGGGTAATAAATTGATATCGATAGCTTGTTTTAAGGAATCAGAAAAACTTATAGATGCAGCACAATGAAATATAATTGAAACGTTTTCTATTATATCTTGTAGATATTTCGATTTGAGAGCAAAATTAGGTTTAGATAGATCTCCTTCAACTGCTATTACTTTATCTAAACTTTGAGGAGAGTTCTCTCTTAAATTATCAAACATCTTGAAACGAAAAGAAAATAATGTGTAACTTATAGATGACAGAAAATTTTTAAAAAAATTACCTTTGTCTTGAATATTTCACCAATTCTTGACTCAGCATGTTTGCCATTTTTACATCTGATTATTATAAATATTTTTTGAATATTATGACAGGATCTTAACAATTTTTCAAGTAAAACTTTTCCCATAAACCCAGTGGCTCCAGTAATTAATATTTGTCTATTTCTATAAAAATCAGCAATGGATAAAGAACTAGCCATCTCTTATTTGGACAAAATTGGAATTGGATGTGGAAATTAGTTATATTTGCTTCTGGGCTTTTGTTTTGCACATGTTCCATCTGTTTATTGTGGTTGAATAATAATAATAAGAGGAAACACCTTTATGAATTTTTATTGAAAAAATATAGATGCACATTTTGCATTTAACCTTGGAGTAAAGTTTTTGATTTGATGATAAGTTACACAATGATTCAATGATAACATACAATTTACATCCTAGAATGTAATTGTGTAAATACAGATAAATGTTAATGTTAGATAATAATGTGTTGAAAAAATTTTCAACCAATACTGACTGATACACTACATACATTGAATTAATTGTTCAACATGAAAGTTCTAAAAAAAAGTGAAAATTAAATTTAGAAAGTTTTTATTTTTTATTTTTCTACCTTTGGTTAGTAGTGGTCAAATTTGACCAAAGTTTATTGACATTTTGATTAATGACCAGTGATGATTTTGATCAGTAACAGTTTATTGTACCTTAGTCTTGCAACTGACTTTCTTTCACCTCCGGGGAATGTGAATTGGATATTCCGCTTGGAGTTAAGAGGTTTGATAGGGCAATAGATAAAAACAAGTCAATTAGAGAGCACTTCATCTTTGCAAGAATTAAAAACTAAGTAACTTTAACGAAATGAAGCCATAAAAACATCGATGCTTATCATACACTGATTAGTTTAGCTTCTGATTGGAATCTGCGTAACAATACATAGCGATATGGGTACTTTTTTATTTCGGTTAGGCAATTTTCATTTAGATTTTGCACTGTCACTTATACCTGGCGTCTCTTGTATTGCACATTGCAACAAACGAAAAGAACTTAATTGTCTGTGAATTCTCGGATTAATGAATAAATTCCTTATTTAACACTTAATTTCATATAACGTTATTACATTTTAGTAAAGTGATAATAGTGGGGGAAACGGAGATTTACTCCCTTTCTTCATGACATGGTAAACGTACAAAAGAGGCAGTTGCTGCATTATGCAGCTTCCATTCGGAATTAGACCATGCTATAATATTTCCTTCAAATTGATCTTCACAGTTATAAACCTTAAAAACTAATTTTTTACAGTTAAATATCATTACCACAAAATACTCTATTATACCTTCTTTCGGTGTTAGCGCGTAGTCCCAAAGATTGACTTCACTTACTTGACCTGCCAAAGGATGCCAACCATCCGCGTGTAATCCTAATTGAACAATTCCATTAGGTTGTATTGGCTTCGACGGTACCTCAGATATTGTATGATAATATTTCTCGCCGTTGATAAAGACGTTAACTGTAGTGTCAGTTACTGACCA
The DNA here is from genome assembly GCA_034686365.1 of Pachymerium ferrugineum. Lineage (NCBI taxonomy): Eukaryota > Metazoa > Arthropoda > Chilopoda > Geophilomorpha > Geophilidae > Pachymerium > Pachymerium ferrugineum. The sequence goes on along the minus strand of JAQGAS010000230.1, from coordinate 67,213 downwards.
AATGAAACACGTGTGTAACCACTCGTCATTTGGCAAAGAAGTTTTGATTTCGTACCATTTATGGTCTTCTGGTTTAGTATCAGCATACACGTACACTAGCAATACAATTTGAAATTCAATTTCGTAATGGGAATTAAATTATTTACGTATTTTGTTATGTTTGAACGCGGTGAGAATACTGCGTGGGAGACCTGGGATGACATAGTTGAAAACGCTTTCCATCGTCAATCCGGCTAAGGGCCTGTTTGTTTTTGACCAATGACAAATTGTGAACTCTGTCATTTGATTGCCAATCGTACCGACCAACTCTGCATACGAACTTATTTCGCCTGGGAATTTAAATTGTAAACTACGTTTCGAGTTAAACGCATTTGCGAATAGAATAAATGAACATAACAGAATATACTTCATATTTGCTGTCACAAAGGTTAAAATAATTGCGTTTTGCGTTTAATAGAGTTCGTTATCGATATTAATGCATGTGCTAATTTTCCTGACTGATAATATTTTAATCTTAAATTAACAAGACTACAGATGTTTAGAGATTAAGCGAACACATTTTATTATTTCAGATTAAAAAAATTTCATCCGTTGAATTCATCAGTTGGAAGTTATTGCAGCTGACCACAAGGTAAGTTCACGGGCGCCATGATAGTGCCCTTGTGCATTACCCAACGAGCTTTTTGCCATGCGATTACATTACCGCCTTCTACATCTTCGCATGTGTACACCTGCATGACTAGTTACTTAAACATTAATTAAGGAAATAACAATGCAATATCAACTAAATTTACCTTTAGAAGGTGTCAAAATATAATCCCATAATTGAACCTCGCTTATGTGACCTTCGTATGACGCATTACTCTCAAATCCTCCGCCGATTACATCCTGGTCTTGCCCTAAAACAACACCTCCGTTCGGTTGAACCGGTTTCTGTTGTGTTCCTTTACCGTTAGCCATTCGCTCTCCATTTACGAATATCTGCCAAATATTTTCCAGCATCGACCAGGTAAAGCATGCGTGAATCCATTCGTTATTATTTGCAAATTGCCTTGAAAGTGAATGGACAAGTTCATGCCGATAGAGATCAACTAAAGAAAAAAAGTTTTTTAATTAATTCATTTTCAAAAAAATTTAACTTTAGAAAAATTAACGTTGTCTGTTTTCGAGGACTTCAGTTACGATTGAATTACAACTCGATGTTGTGCAGTAAGAAAAAATGGCGCCGTGAACTGTTGACAGCGGTTTGGTCCAGTGACATAGAGTAAAGTCTGTTAGTGCATAATCGATGGTTCCATCAAGTCTGGCAAAAGAAAATGTTTCGCGACTAGGAAAAATGAGTTGGTAAGACTGTTTTGCATCTTTAACCAAAGGTACACCTATAACCACAGAAACGTGAAGGCAGAAACAAATGACAAGAAAATTCATTTTATCTGTGGTATATGGGTGTGTAAGTAATTATATATATGAACACCGTCTGGTTTATCAAATCTTTATCGACATTTATCATGAAAATATGAACTATAAACTTGTAGTGTTGATTTGGAAGCGTATTGTTTCCAACATACCGACTGGTTTATCATACTTTTATCAAATTAATCACGGAAACTTGAAATACGAACTTTTTGTAGTGATTTGGAGATGTAACTTTATTTATTCAAATACCGTTTTTACTAATGTCCAAAATTTAGTTTGAAAAATGTGGCGTCAGTAGTCATGAATCGGTTTACAAAAGTGGCGTCACAGTTTATAAAAATCACCAAAGGTACATAGAACAATAAGTTTTCCATTGACATCTCACTAAGTCGCAGTTTAGTATATTATTTGTTGTAAGTATAGTTATACTGTTAATCTTTATATTTTATTATAAGATAGTTGTAAATATGCGTTATTATATCAATGTAATATAGTAAAGAGTAAGTAAGTTTTTCAACTTTTTCATTCGTTTTTGCCACACGGTAAACTAACATGAGATATATTTGTTTTGTCGTTACGCATTGTCCATACGGAATTGGACCATCCTATAATATTGCCTTCAAATTCATCTTGGCACTTGTAAACTTGTGCAACTGAAGAAAATTGAATGTTTCTGTAATTAGAAAAACTGAAGAGATTTAATAATTACCTTCATTTGGTGTTAGTTTGTAGTCCCAAAGATTTACTTCACTCACTTGGCCTTTTAAAGGGTATTCAAACTTGTTAACGAGTCCTAAGAAAACAACACCACCAGCTGGAATGGGATTTGAAGTCGTATTTAATGCTCTATGAAATGCATTCTGGCCATTGAGAAAAATGCCGAATGTATTGTCAGTCAGAGACCAAGTGGTACAAAGATGAATCCAATCATCATTTGACAAAGTTGGTTCTGTAGTTACGCATTGACTTTCCACACAAACTTGTACTACATAAGTGAATATCTTAAAACAACATTGCTGCTTTCATATTTTTTTTTAAATATACCAAATTTGTTGTGCTTCAGTGTAGTCGCAATGGAGTCTTCTCTTCTAGGTATAAAATAGCTAAAAACAGCCTCCAAACTATTCCCGCCGCCAAGTTTATTTGTTTTTGACCAATGACATAAAGTAAAATCTGTTAGTTCATGATGAACTGAACCTAAGAGCATTGCGAATGAGTTTAATTGTCCGGGGAGGTGAAATTGAACAGTTCGTTTCGAGTTGAAAGCGTTGGCGAATACGAGAATTGAACAGAATAGAGTGAACTTCATTTTAACAAAATCGTTCCTTAGGAAAATGCCCTTAAATTGTAATAATATATATGTTAAGAGTATGGAAGAAATAAATTCTAAATACCAGCTTCTTTTTTGATAAACACTTGTAAAGCTTACGGTTGAATAGTCACTTGAAGTCGAGTGGATGTATCCGAAAAGATGATGTCGACTGGTTGTGTAACTAAGTGTGTTAAAGTGAAGGATTAAGGAAATGGCAATCATCAGTGCATGTGACCTGTTTGATTTTATCCACGTAAATGGAGAAATGTTTATACTGAAACTGAAACGTCTATCAAGAAACATTTTAGGAAACTTCTTGGACTATTAACCTCTATAAGGAAGTACATGTATTTTGTTACAATTTTATGATTACTGATTGGTTATTGAATGAAATTCAAAATTCCCCTGTGTCACTAAATTATTTATTCATTTTTTTATCAGAAAATTCACAAGGTGATCATCTTCTGGTCCAATGATCATAAAATATAGTTGTGTTTTAGTCATTTTCGCTTCATTAGTTAATTAATAACGATTAATTGTGTATACATATAACTTACATTGGAGGCAACGGTCAGTTTCTTGTTGGAAGTATTTTTAATGTGCAAGTTTAATCACGGTGGAAGAGAGTTAATTTTTTTTTTGGTAAAAAATGAAAGAAAGATTTTAAAAAAATTGTTTGTCGAATCGTTAACTTTAACGTAGTGACAGGAAGTTTTGTGTTCTTAACTTTTTAAAAAAAATAATGCGGATATAAACTTTATTAGAGTTATTACATCCTGGAGATGATGGTGCTTTCTTTTTTATTCTCGCCGTTATAGTAGAGAAAAAACTCAATTGCGTGCCAAAAGAAGGTAAAAAGCACTTTTTCTACAAAGAAGCCGGGAATATGATAATGAACATGAAAAATAAAAAATACATTCGACCGAGTTTATGTTAGGAAAATCATAAAATTCCCGTTGAAATAAAAAAAAGAAAAGTTGTAATTTCATGGAGAAAAAAACTCGAAGCCAAAAACGTGATGCTTGAAAAAAAAACACGACGGAACCCCTTGAATCGACTTCCCAGCAATAATAGCGTCCTGCTTTGGGGACCTAACGGCATCTAGTAGCCATATTAAATATTAACTGCGCCTCCTAGTCGGTGCTGCCATTCCTAACCAGTGGTAAATTATTACACTAAACTCTAAACCAAAACGACGCTCCCAGTTTGCACCTTGTACCCCGACATTAATCCTCTACATGATTCCAGTTTAGTTATTTAAAATTCCACAGTTTAAATTTTCCATCGTACCAACCCATCACTTATGCTCATATTAACATAGCGAAAAAATTCAAAAGAATCAAATGATATAGAAAAGATGTCAGAGTCTAAATTTATCTCGGTAAGAAAAAATTACATAACACTGTTCTATTTATTTATTTTACATTTTATATACCCATTTATATATTAACAGCTACCAGATTCCTATAATGGTTATGATCTGGATTATTTCTGCGTACCAAAACATTACGAAAATGATTTGGAGTCGGTTCTATTACCGAGCGGATTAATAAACGACAGGTAATGATTTTTTTAATTTTTTAAAATTTTAAGATTAATGTTTTGTTTACTTTGATGTCAGAATCGAGCGTTTGGCTCGTGATATATTTTCGGACATTGGTAAAGAAGCTTTGGTAGCTTTGTGCGTGCTGAAAGGCGGCTACAAGTTCTTCACGGATTTATTGGACAAAATTAAGCAGCTGAATCGTATGTCAAATGTGTCCTGTCCGTTAGCTGTGGATTTCATTCGTCTGCAGAGTTACGAGGCACGTCAACAAGATATGTTTCCCCTCTTGAACAACGAAAGTAATGGGGTACATGAAAACGTTTGTGTTCAAATTTAGTAGATTGGACACGCATGCTTACCAGAAACGTTTTTATTAATTTTTATACTTTCGTTAGCTGAAATCGTAGTTTTAAATAATCTTTTTTTTTGTCCTTGATTCGTAGTAAATATTTTTGTTATTCTATTTCAGAATGATCAATCTACAGGCTCTATTAGAGTGATTGGTGGTGATAATTTAGACGGATTGCGAGATAGGGTTTGTGGAGTTTAATCTTAGCTGATAGAGAGTCTTATTTTTTTAAATTTTATTTTTTAGAATGTTTTGGTTGTTGAAGACATAATAGATACTGGTAAGACGATGGAGAAGTTACTTTACATGCTCAAACAATACAGTCCTAAAACAGTCCGTGTCGCAAGGTAGGTAGAATTATTTAATATTTTTGTTTTTCTATGTAAAATTTTGTGTGTTTTTGGTAGTTTGCTTGTAAAGAGGACACAGAAGAGCTCAGGATTCAAGCCAGATTGTAGGTTCAATATTTTAATTTAAACCTTATAAATATTTTTTTTTCTTTTTCCAGACATTGGTTTTGAAATTCCAGATAAATTCGTTGTAGGATATGCTTTAGATTACAATGAATATTTCCGGGATTTAAACGTAATTGGTATTCATTTTTGAGTATTTTACATATTTTTTATATAATTATATCTTTCAGCATATCTGTATCATTAACGAGAATGGCATCAAGAAATATTTCAAGTCAATAGCCTGAGATATTACTACTACAGTAGATTGGCTTAAAATGTTCAGTTGCCCTAGCGCTTTAATCCTACTCCTCAGTGTTTTTTTTTAAATGAGAATGTTATACTAGCGTAATGTGACACCAGGTTCTTACTATTACCTCAAACAATGATGTACAATTTTTTTTTACGTTTTAAGTTTTCGAGTAGAATTTAGAAAAATTTATTCTCGATAAATTGTTAAAAAGTTTGAAATTTTAACAAGGCTTGTTAGAAAACTGTAAACTTTTAAATTGAATATGAGATTATATGTATATGTATATTATTACCAAAAAGGTGCTGGATATTTTGAGATTACCTCTTAAATAAATCTATTTTGAACGTGTCACATTTTATTAATTCAATCACTAAATCAAAAAAACACAGACCCGAAATTTAATGCTCCATCTCGCAACTAGATGTCAGGTCAATGACGTATTCTCGTTATCAGGTACTGAACGGAATTTTCTCACCCTCTAGCGACGCACGTTCAAAGTTTGAGTTGAGTGTGGTGGCGGGTGAAGTCATTTGGAGTTACATTACAACAAGTTACCTCTTTAATGTTGTCCGCTTTCGTTTACGAATATCTCATTTCACAAAATACCATGATGTTTACCATTTCTGTTTCCATCTACTAAATAATAGGATACGAAAACCTTCGTCCGCCTCGCAAAGTAAAAGATGACGGTGAGTCCTATTTTGTTCACAAAACAAACTTCCTCGCTATTCAAAATGCATTGTAACTCAAGATAAAAGGATTCAATATGACCCCGATGTATTTTCCGATACATTTACTCGGCCATGACGAATTTAACAGTTGAAATTTAAACCTACAAATCCCATTTTATCAGGTTCGCAGCTTAGAACAACTTTGAACATGTTAGGCCACCATAAAAAAATCAGCCCCAAACAAAACAACACCTGTAGGATGAGAAAAATAATTTTTTATTTCATTTTTTTGCAGTGAAGAGTAAATACAAGGATGGAAACGACCGAAAACACCCCGGACGATAAGGTAAGAAACACTTTCTTTATTATTTTCTACTTCCCACTAAACTCTTTAACAAAAATTCTTTTGCTAAGCTTCAAATTAACATAAATCTGCTTGAGAAAATTAAATACTAACCTGGATTTATCACCTAGAAAAAAAAAAATAATGGGTCATGTTGTTTGTTTTATACAGTTAACTGGTTTTTGTTTTTGGAAAAATAGTAACTGTTGATATTTAGGCACTTAAGGGGGTTGCGTAAGTGGCTTACAGGATGTTGTACATGACTAAATATTATCGTCTGCTTCAATTGTTCATTTCCATGCAACTTGTCATTCGCACAATTACAGTTGTCACTCAATCAGTTTTTTTTTTCATAACGAAAGGAAATTTGACTGGGAATGAAATAAGAAAAAAGTATTTCATTGCCCCAGCTTAAATAGATACCTCTAAGAGATTAAGAAATGATTTGACATGACTCTTTATCATTCTGTCAGCAGAATTTTTCATGGTATTCTGTTTGATGTTTAGTTATTTCATCCTATAAGTTTTGAGGTTGGTGATTTGTGTGGTTAATTATTGTAATTTTATTCATATTTATTAATAGTGATTAATTTACACAGTATTTACATAGTTGGAGGTCATAGGAAGGGGGATTTTTTTGGTTATTATTATTCAGAGGGTTAATTGAATCAGCAGAAAACAGAAAGTTGTGGACAGGCATACAAATTAAGCCAAAAAGTAGTGCTAAAAATAAAAAAAGGAAGTTGTTGAAATTTATTTTAGTAGTAAGTTGGATTTATAGTTGGGCAACAGGTTTCTTCAGGGATTCATGGTAAATTTTTGTCTATGTCAATGATCCACTAGCCTGTTTGGTGTAAATTCAGTGACTTATGCAGTTATTTTTTAAGATTTGTTGGTGTCTAGGCGTTATATGTGCAATTATAAGACAAAGTTTTATAATAACATGTCTTCAGAGAGTGTAAATGTGTTACAATTGAAGACAAAAGAAGTATTTACAAGTATTGAAAGCAAGTTACATCAATAAATTTTATACATAAGTTGTGAATTCACAGTTATAACAGTATATGCTGTAAGCATTACAAACTACTAAACTAATAAAACAATTTATATTGTAAACTATAGTACATATAATGTAAATTTACACCACTGAATCAAAATGCAACGCTTTTACACACCATACATGCATGCATACATACATACATACATACGTATTATTTACTTTACTACACACTTCCGCTTAACACTTAATAATACAGCTGCAATTACTATCAAGAGAATTAATAAAAAAAAAAACAACTAATCCTTAAACCTATTTACACATAATAACCAAACATAAACCCATCAAACAACCCTCTATAATTTCTCCCAAACCCTACATACACACATAAAAAAAAATTCCACAAAATTAAATTCAAAAAACACTTCCTCTTCGACATTCCCCTCCCTGATCTGAACTCAAAGTAATGCAATAGTGAATGACCTGATGAGGAAATAAATTCTAGGTAAAGTTAAGGACAAACGAATAGAATAAAACAAAATAATAAAAGAATAAAAAAAAAAAAAATGTAGGTGTTACAAGTCCCGTTTTGTCCTTGCATTCCTTTAAACGACATTTGTTGACAGTTGGGTCTACTATCTAATGCTAATAACACATTCCAACATAGATTTACTCTCCCAATTACAAAGAGAGGGGGAGACTTTAATACATTTCTGCTTATAATTTATTCAAATTAAAGAAGACAGTCTTGAAAACCCATCTTTATAAAGAATGTGGGTTAGGCTTAAGTTGATAAAGAAAAAAAAAAAACACGAACCTAAATAGGGGACAAATACCTTTTCAAGTTGATTCCTCTTCGAAATACTTGAGGTTAAGTAATTGCCATTGGCCTTTAGTGAAAAATTATTGGAAAGGAACGGTAAATTGCGACTTGTTAGGTGTGTTGAAAATTAGTTTGGAAACTTTGTAGGAAGGAAAAAAAAAGTGTAGATAAAAAATGGAGTACGTGAGGAGCAAATAGCTCTCTTTTGACCTTGCCTCCCTCTAGAGGGGGTGAAGGGTGTTGATGCGAACCCCGGGAAGAGAGAAGAGACGGAGCTGGCCAACTTCCATACACCAGACACTCGAGTTGAAGCTGTAGGGCAAGTGAGTCGCTTAACTCGTCTCTTGTCATTCGGAAAGAAGAGACTGGATTTATTTTTTCATTTTTATTTTTTTTCTAGGAGAAAAGCTTATTTATTTTTTTATAGAAGAAGAAAAATGTTTTTTCCCATTTCAACGGTAAGTTCTTAATTTTTGAAACATTCTCAACTCTTAAAGAAAGAAATAAGACTTAAAAGTCACCAAGTGGCTACTAGAGAGATGGTGTAAGTACGGTGTTACAACAATATCGTTATTTTAACAAAGCATTATTGCAGCTGGCTAATAGCGTTAACGATGTCGATTTTGTAACAAATTGCACCACCTCTGTATTACGTCCAAACCACTACGAAGTGTATTGAATGGGGCATAAGTATCAGTGAAAACTGTTGCTGGGTCCTCTCGCGACAATTTACACAAATCCCAGAATTATCGCATTAATATCCAATTAAAGAAGAAATACTTCATTAGCTTCCCAGAGCTTCCATTTGGGTTCTTCAACGTTAGTAAAAGTCTTGGAATTTAGGCCTTATCTAAATTTAGTTTTTAAAAAGAAGAAATGAATAATTAATTCTGCAGTGAAAACTATAATTTCTAAAAAGGCGGGGACAACTCCCGCAGAAAAAAGGTCGATTCCTTTTCCTGAAATAATTTTCAGCACATACTAATTTAGAATTCTTTACTCGTGGAACTACGTAGCAAAACGTCCTCCTTTTAATACTAGGTTTTAAAGACGAAGAAGATCCTTAGGTAGGGAAACAGGAAACAGCTGGGCAAATGTAGGCTAATCTTTATGCTGGTCATATGTTGGACACTTTGTACCCAAAAGCCGTCTGATAAATACTAATAGGTATGTAAATGAGACACCCACACTAGTTGGCGCTAACGTTTTTTAATGTTTCATTTCCCACACGGACTCGTCCTTCCGGCTACTCTTGAATGCAGGTCATTAATGGCCTTGTGGGTCAGTTGGCCAAAACATGTGCGCCCTGCATTTGTTTGCAGTGTCCATTCAAACACTTGTTGAAGTGCGTTGTAAGGTTAGAGGATCAAGGATCTTGATATTTGATCCTTTAACCTTTTACCTTGGAGGTCAATTCTTTCTCTTTTTTTTATGTAAAAATAGAGTAGTTGTTGATTTATGGTAATTTTTACACTCTGGGAAGTGGAACATGTGATGACCAGGTTAGGGGTGGATTTAGGTGGGGAGAGTTAGGGGGAGTGGGTTGATTGTTTTCTATTCTCAATTGTGAATAGTGAGGAAGTTGAAAGTGTGGAAATACTTTTTTTGTGTGTCACTGTAATTGAAGGGTTTGAGGGAAGTTTTTTTTATTTATTTGGCCTGACATGAACTGTAGTAGAGACAGTAAATATTTAATATTGAATTAAGGTCTAGATGAGGTATTCTCAGTCCAATGAATTTAATTACGGTTTATATCCGGATCAAACCTACCTTAGATAAATAAACCTTGTCTTATGGATGGATCAGAGTATTACCAAAGAAAAGCCCAGAAATATATAATTTAAAACTCACTATGATTTTAATTAATAATACATGTACTGAAATAGTTTTGTGACTGCAAAATTTCACTATTTGAAATCTATTTTAGGCCAAAAACCACATCACATATTAATACCCATACACTTCGATTGTAGAAGGAACAACTTAATGTAATCAAGGGCTGCAATGGTCACATACGAAAAAACAATACAAACTACAGTAGAAACACTCAGTTCAAAAGAGCAAGAAAAACAGAAACTTAATAACAGGCAAAGTCACAAACCATAAAATTTAAAAATATAAGACCAAAACCAAATTAATAACACAAAAAAATTCACATAGCCACCTATATCCAAAACACAATTTCCAATAAGTATAAAAATTCCACCTACAACCAACTTGCATTTCACCCTAACCTACAAACCAAGATTTATGCTTTCTATTAAAAACTACATTAACATTATCCTGGAAACCGCTTTTCTTAAACCCAAAAAAAAAAAAAAAAAAAAAAAATTTCATGGGATTCTGTAAGCACGTCTGTACAATGTGATGTTAGGAGCCACAAATAGCTCGTTTTGGTTGGATCCTTCTCATCAGGTGGTGCTTCTTGATCTCGCACTATAAATGGCAACCAGCTAACATTACAGAGGGAAAAAAAATACAAACTTTCACTCACTTGTATTACGTATCATTTTTTTTATCCTCATAGGAAGCACAAAAGGTGAATCTATAATCAACAAATATGGGGAAGTAATTTATTTCCCCCTTCTATTTATTATCCAGCTTCCTGCTTTTACTTTATTTCTTTTCTGATCTCATCAATGACTAAGCTCATTTCAATGGATTTGGGTTCAATGTTAAATGTATACCAAGAAAAAAAATATCTGGGCTTGTTTAGGTAATTAAATATGAACTGGTTTCTTTTTTTAAATTCCACATTCTCTATTTATTGGTATTTAAGTCTGTGTATATGAAGTAAAGAGTTAACCTTCAGTTCTAATACCAGACAAGAATTCTAACCTCATTTTATGCGAGACCTTGTGTCTCCCCAGCTGACCCCTAAATGTTTATCTAGTGTTGACAAAATTGGATTCGTGCGAGTAATTATCAGTTAGTTTTTACCATGCAAGAGGAAGTTTCTTTCAATAACTATTTTTATAGTTTTGAGTTTTCTTTTTTTTTTTTTTAAATCTGAATGTGTAGGATGTACTTAAATGGCAATAAACAACTTTTGTTTTTCTCTTCAATTTTTATGTGTGGTGTGTCATAGACAACTGTTTTTGGTTGCTTGGCTCGGTCTTTGACATCCTGTTTTTTCCTCTCAAATGAATCAATAGAAGGTGTATCAGCTTTTTGCCACTTCTTGCCAAATTTTATATTTAACAATAGGTCATAAGATGTTGGGTGTGGCAGTGTCCTCATTTGTAGCAGATTGAGTCTCTCTTTTGAATTGCACTTTGGACATGTATATGTATTTCATTAATATTACTTGATTTGTGTGTAGGGGGTTTGAATTTAACTCAATTAGGGTTAAGTGTTTTTCCTGGAAATGAAGTAGGTGAGGGTTGCATTTAAAGTAGGAAACAAAAATAAACATACAGAGGTTACATTTATTTTTATTTTTTGGAGTTGGTATTAATAAAAGACTGCAGTTGTTGGTAGGAAGTGGTGCAGTAATGATGTAAGCTTATAATTAAGTCATTTTATATTACATTTAGGGCATTAAGTCATATGCCAATCAAGTAACTAGACACTAGGCCACTTCTGATATGTCTAGTATGTAATTAAAGGCCTGTTATATGTAAATTGGTTGTTAATTTATGAGATATCATTTGAGAATGTTGTAGGAAGTTATAGGGGTTGAAATGAATTTTGTACATGTTGTTCCATTATTAATGAAAATGATGTACCGGTATAAGAAATTTGGCTTTAAATAAGCATGTATACTAAGTACATTCTATGAACATTGTACCACAGAAAGAAACACTGCCATCATCTGAATAAAAGTACATTACTTAATGAAAATTAGAAAACTGTCCCAGAGGAATGACCAATTTCATTTCATAACTTTCGGTGTTCATCTACCGGTGGATTATTTTGATTTGCAGGTTGGAATCACTCTTGAGCAAATTTTTGTGTCGGCACATAAGACATAAATGGTGAAAGTAAGCCAGTTCATCTTTATTTAAAGAATAAAATGTATAATATAATAGTAGTCATGTCTTTGAATTTGAAATAGAAAAGATCAAACAATTCACTCATTCTAAATCTCCTTGGTTCATTGATTTGACATTTTCTTCCTCCTCTATTGAAATTGAACTGAAATAAAAAAAGTTAAATTTCCCCTTTCAATTGAAAAGAATGATGAACTATTCCCTATTGGTTATTGTACAAACAGTTATCTTTGTATCATCACCTCTGATTGGTTCATTCCATTCATACCCTACTAGTCCCTTTCCAATCAAATGACAGCTCACAGATGGTCCATTAGGATTCCCTATGAATGCATTTTCTTTCCCCCCAACCTTCCCCTTCCTATCTCCCCCTTACAACAGATTTCATCGATTTTCTGCTCATTCAATTTCCATACAAAAGGCGAAAAAAAACTCACCTATTAATATTTCATTATCTTAATGCGGAAATAAACAACTAAAATTGGAAAACCTAAATATAACATTAAATTTCACTCATGAAAAACTGGTTTGCTCGTTTTTATTCCACTACTCACATTCACACCTTTGTGAATTCATAATGAAACACCTCTGGGAATGCAAGTGTGAAAATTAAACGACATGTGTAATCTGATTCCATCTGTTTAACATCTTAATTTTGCCTGAGATAAATAAAAATGATATCTTAATGAGATTTCCTTTTTTATAGTCTGCACATATTTTAAAATTCCTCCCTCTGCTATGAGTGGAATGTGGAAAAATACTGAAAGTGAGTTGATGGTTTAAACAAATGTATCAGTTTTCCTTCCCCTACACAACTTTAGTAAATAAGTTCATTGGATCCAATGACCCAATAAAAACATTTCCAATGAATGCCGATCATTGTACACTAAATTCATTGGAATTTTCAAAATTTATAGTAAAAGATACTCAATTTTATTTCAGTTACTTAGTGTTAACAGTCTTTAAAAATATTAAATGGTAATTAAAACGTTTTAGGAACTAAGAAAGAAGGAAGAAAAAATAGTTGTTTGCACTTGGCACTAGACCAGAGAAAAAAGTTGTTCATAAATTTTCACTTGGAGTATTATTTGGTTGCCAATATTTGCTCATGTGGTTTTGGAAGGATGAGATTCGAAATTAGCTCAACCTAGCTTTGGGAGGGGGAAGTTTAAAATTATAAAAAAAAAAAGTGTTCAAAGTGTTGTAATTTTTTGATGTTTAAAAGACAACCGTTATCTTTTAATGGAGGTCGTAGAATTTGGAGGTTAGGTCGTTCCTAATTTTAAATTGTGACGAGATGAGGTGATTTGTTGTGTATGAACACTGAAAATAGGTTGGATGATGTCAAGAACTTAGTCACGCTTTTTAGCCATTTGGATCGTGGTAATAATGATGGTTGTTGTAGTCTTCGATTGCCAAACCCACTACTCAAATTGGAGGACATAAAATAGAAGAACTTGAATTGAGACACTTATAATACAAAAATAAAAACTTTATTTTCTTTTCTGGGAAATTACTGCTACAAATAACACTATTACCTATATTCATTCATTTGCTGTAATAATATATTTGTAAACTCTTATAAAGCATAGTACAGCAATGTGTGTCACATATTCTTTGCTGTAATAGTTGACATTTTAAGTTTTAGGACTTTTATGCAATTTAGACAGAATAAGGAGTTTAATGCCACCAAAAAATGTTCTGTATTCCATTAAAATCCAATAGAATGGTTACGTGAAGTCTCTAGGGGTTTTGATGACTGGCAATCTTTTATGATTTCCCTGTTGCATATCATAATAATTTGATATACATTATGTGTGGACCTTTACTACAATTGCCCTTACCATGATATTGCAAGTTAAATCCGCTTGTTATGCTGTATTTGAAAAAAGTTATTGTAAATCTTCATCATTTCCTGTTCTAGTGGCAGAAATGAGTATTAGTGACAACAAGTTTTGAATTTTGAATGGACTCATAAATAATTGCTTAGAGTTGCAGTAAACGTCGCCATGTAATGACAACAAAGCCTGAATTTGAATAAGAATTCGTAAAGACAAGATGAAAACTCATGTCGCCCCAGCCAAAAACTGCAACTTTACGGCAGAATGTTTTTGGCTGCAGTTTTCCAAAATCTAAAATTTAGTTTCATTTCGTTATTCACATTGAAGTTATAAGATAGAAAAGAAATGATGCTTAATGTCGCTAGCAGCTGCCAGGGCCACACACGACTTACACAAAACACACACCACAAGAAAAGCTAGCAAGACATTATACTACCAAATGCAACAAAAGAAAACAAAGAAAGTAAAATAACATCAAGAGAAATGATGTAAAATAAGCTCGCAGTATGCTCAAAATGTGGCGCATAAATCTGCAAAGTTTGATAAATAATATAAAAATGAGGTAGCAGCACTGCACTTCTAACTTGAACATAACTTTATACATCATTTCAGTGCCCATCTTGGTACATTCAATACACGCATTAACCTATCTCAACTCATATTTCTCCCATTTAATGACCATTTTTATCTTCTGGGATACAATAAACATTAATCCAGGCATTTATTTGTGCTCCAAGATGAATTTAAACACTAGTTTACTTAACAGAGCTACTGCAATCAAGTTCTTAAAACTTTTAAATCTCTCTCTTTGCCAGATGCACCACATTTTACAAACCATCCACTATGAAACTCATGCCAACTTTCTTTTTTTCTAATTGACAGATTTGTGACTTGCATCATTGATCTTTTTTCCATACATCAAATTCCGCAATTTAAACTTAACCTCTTTTGTAGATTGATAACATAATCACTCTTGATAAACATTAACCTAAATATAAAAAGACATAATGATAAGAAAACTTTTTTCTACTCTACAAATGAAACCGACCAGTGAAAACAAAGTCAAAACTTTTTATCATGAGAATTCATCTACCTGTGTCTATGTAATTGTGCATGCTTTTTTTTTTCCTGGTACCAAAACAATTTCTTATGTGACTCAACAAACCCAGTTTTAAGAGCAAGGATATTAATGGGAGGGTCCTCTCTTTTACTTCTCCAGGGTCTCTACGGTTGACATTGTTTGCCAACGTGAACACTATATTTGTCATTTGGCCTGGCTGCCAGAAACCGTAATGAGACTGTAGTTCACCTCTTCTTGTAGTTCAAATCTTGGCTAAATCGCCAGACGGTAAGTTGGAAAAGCTGTAGGAAGTAGAAATTAATGTCTTTGATGTGGCTGCCTTGGTTATAGATGTGTCTGTGAATTGGTAAATGGTATTGAAGACCTTTTATACATTTTTTAGTTGCATTACAATCTAAAATTGTTTGTTGCTGTTAAAGTGCCAGACAATCAACAGACTGTGCATGTTGGGGAATGAGAATGGCTAACTAAGCAGATTTGTGTGATTTATGATTTGGTGTTAATGGGTTTTTTTTAAAAAAAAAAAAAAAATAGATTTCTCAGGTGAAATCTAGCATTTTGTTTTGATATTATGTAATGTATCTTGTTATCTCTCGTTTTGTTGATATCCGGTAGATTGTAGGTGGTGTTGTAATAGGAGTGTATGGAATTTGTGGACTTAAATGTCATTCTGGTTTTCTAAAATAAGTGGAATTTGGTTTTTTTTTAAGCTGGGAATAAGAATTGCGGGTGTTATTTCTTGTTTAGTCAAAAAGTTAAAGGAGTAATTTTAAGTAAATGAGAGTGTGTTAGTAGATACAAAATTACTAAATACCCATTAATATTGTACACTATGGTTTTTGTAGTTTTGATCAAGTTATAATGGGGTGATGTCGCTTCGGTAGTTCTAATAATGGCCGCAGTATTCTAACAATGGTGGCGCGTCGGTACTGCCAAATGGAACCGGAAATTTATTTCATCCGTTAGTACCGACGCGCCACCATTGTTAGAACTGCCGAAGTGACATAAGTTTGCAAGTTTGTTTA
The DNA here is from genome assembly GCA_034686365.1 of Pachymerium ferrugineum. Taxonomy (NCBI): domain Eukaryota; kingdom Metazoa; phylum Arthropoda; class Chilopoda; order Geophilomorpha; family Geophilidae; genus Pachymerium; species Pachymerium ferrugineum. The sequence goes on along the minus strand of JAQGAS010000230.1, from coordinate 51,112 downwards.
AGCTGCAGGTTTAGGTGACTTTACATTTACACAGTTTATGATTTTCACCAATAGTTGGTTATAATGATTACAAAATTCAAATTAGGAATGCAGCTTACAACTGTCAATATAAGTCAACAAGGAGCTTTTAGAATTGACTTATTGACTTAATACTCTAACTTATCCACTTATAAATTTACAGGACGTACAAACTCCATATAAAAAAGCAATTAATCTCAGATATATGAACTGCTTATAGTAAACATAGTCAACATTTTTTCTCTAACCACTTGAACTACCGCCTTCCTCTAACCTAAAATTATCCAACAAGACAATAAACATAAATAGCAACCACAATCAATACACCCACCATATTATTTGAAAACCAACTCCATATATTTATCATCTCAATTACACAACTTTTTTATCTCCCCAAAAATTACACAACACCAAAATAAGATACATAACATTAACCCTGGTTTAATCTGACAAACATAACAAACCACTTGACATTTCCAAAATGACCATCATTTTACAAGTGCAGAACATCCAAAAGAGTGCTCGTTCAAACTTGAATGAGCGTTGAGCATCACTTTAGCCTGAGAATTTAACGACCGCTTCTAAACTCTAACCGAACAAGGGAGGCAACTTGAGACAACACCAATTATGTCAATGATGTCGCGCACTTTACAAGCCCGAGAAAAGGCCACCCATTTCGTGACCGAGAAATTGGAGTAAAATGACGTCACCTACCGCTTGAAATAAAATCCGATGACGTCATTCATTATTAAAGCAATTCGATATGAACTAAAAATGGGGTTGGTGTGACGTCACAAATCTGTTTTTAATAAATCACGTGGTGTGGTCGAGCCGGGCAGTGACCTCTGTAGTTGAACTCTGTAATCGACGGAGAGGAAACGGGACCTTGCGATAACCTTTTGGCGACAAATTTTCATTCGTGTGTTCCGGTTGGCTAATCGCTATTATTTTAGGCTGTTCGATTATGACTGAAATGAATTTTTATTACTGTGACCAGTAATTTTTTTCCACTCGGATGCTTTTTCCAATATATCGCTCCACTCGTGCTTGGAATTCCTTTACGACTGTACTTCCCTTTAATTTTTTTCTTTTATTTTAAATTCTACTTGGAATAGTCACAATGTTTGGCATTTCCACTCGCCCAAGAATGCAAGGAGACAAACTTGGCGCATTCGTCTTTTCCATGTCGAAAATGTCAATCTCACCAGTTTGGAGGGTTTTTTAAAAATGTCAATTGCTTTTTAAGATTATATTAATAGTTTTTTTTTAAGGTTAACGGTTTTCTATGAAAATGTCAGGATATAATTTTTCATTTTTTTACCACAAATCATTTTTTTTTTAAAACTGTATTCAGCAATTACCCTCTTATGATAACCTTCATTTTTTTTTTTTTTCTAGAGGGAGAAGTTTAGGGTAGGAGAGGGGGGGGGGCGAGTTTGCCTCCCTGCGTTATTTTTTTTTTATGGGAGTATATTTTTTCAATACACTTAATTTCTTTTTAAAGCTGTCAGTATAGTGTATTTGAAAAGCAAACATTTGCATTTCATGTTTTTAGTTGGCAAAAGCGCAAAAATGACAATCGTCATTGTGTAAAATTAGTACTGGCACAACATTAGACCGCACAACATCCTTTAACCTTGCTTTTAATTATAGATTATTTAATGGAGTTAGTTGTTAAATAAGAGTTTAGAAATTTAAAGTGTAATTGAGAGTTTGTATTTGTTTACTACAGTCGCTCTGTAGGGACAATGCACTGTTCAGTAATGCAGAAATTAGGTGTAGACCACCGTATTTTACGGACTTAACCTCTGAAAGGGCGTTTCCGGTTTTGTAGGTGAGGGTACTTTGAAGCAAAAAATTAATTTCAGGGTTGTAAATTAATAAATTAAAGAAAAAAACGTGTGGGATGATGTGAGGTTCCTTCTTGGGGGGTAATTGAGAATTTTTTTTTTCTTCAACAAGCTTGAAACGCGTCAAATAAACATTTCTAGCTAAGAAAGTGGAATAAGCAGGTTTCTCTACCCCTACAATTTGTTGAGAGAAAGAGAGGAGGAGAATGTGACAGGCCCCATCATGCACTTGGGGTTAGACGGTAGGGGTCGCCCTAAAAGAAATAGCTGGGGTTGGCATGTGATAAATTGCTCTCACAACATAGAAATCATGCCTTTCACGCATTTCTGTTTATTTGGTTTAGGTTTCTGCGTGTTATCACTTTGACACTACTACTTCAAACCTACAATTAAAAGTACTCAACACGTTGAAGGGTGAAAAGAACATTTTTTTTTTTACTAACCAGTTTACCGGGTTCGTACTGACCTTTATTTTTTCTTTTCTACCATAAAGAAAATGTTGCAGTAATGTGAGTAATGGTATTATCTAGTTAAGGTTAAAGGTTTCATCCAAGTTTTAGTCATTACGAAGTTCCTGTTTATAAAATAAAATATTTTTAGTAACGCGTTTGAAATATTTGGAATTTTGGTTCATCACTTATAGTAATCAAGGTGAACGTGTATTCTTAGGAATGTTGGTTGACTTGTAAAAAAATATTTTTTTTTCATGTCTTAGAACCTCCAAATATGAGAGTGAGTCATACTGGACATGGCTTTTTTTGTGAACATTTTTTTGACTTCATTTTTCTGCTTCCTCTTTAGATTATTTATCATATTATGGGATTTTGATCTTTAAAGATGGCCGACCTTGATTCATGTGACCTTTTCTGTATCATTCAATCATTGAACACACTAGGAATGAAAATGGAGTCGAGTTATGCCATCTAGTGGTAACTTATTGTGATGTTTATCTTATTCCATTCCTTAAATAGTTGAATGGGGGGTCAGTTGTCATTGAAAAATACAAGTTATGTTGGAATACAATGCTCGATTGTCGATTTTTTTTTTTTTTTTAGGAGACAAAAGTTAGGGTTAGGTCAAAAGTGTGAATGTATTAAAGTGTTAGTGGCAGTTTTGTGTATGGTGTATGAGAAACATCTGTTGGATTTTTAATGGATGGTTGAAAGATGTGTTGTAGTCATTTGGTGAGAGGTTTGTTTCTAAAATGGGATTTTCTTGATGCATTTCAAACAATTTGGAGGTTGAAAGATTTTTTTTTTTTTTTAGAAATGTTTTTTCTGGTTGGTATAATAAAGAGAGCAAGCAACTCGGTTGTGATTATTCACTGCAGGAAATGTTGATCATGAAATTGGCATGGAAAATACGATTTTCTCAAGTGGGAAGAATAGAAATCAATGGTGAAAATGCCTCCAGCTAGACATTTTGTCCGTAAATGACTCTAGATGGCGGTAATGATGTGAATGTGAACTCAGGAGAGAGAAAATCAGGAATAACAAAAAGAGAAAATATTCGAACGAAATTAAATTTTTCATTAGGTAGAGATGGGAATGCACATCTAACACTGTATTTACTTCAATTCTCTACTAATAAGAAAAGGTTAACCTGAAAAACGCTGCGATACGCACGCTTATCCCTACCGCTAAATCCAAACAATCCCTAGCGACCTCTAACGACGATTCCCGCTACTAGTATCAATCGGTGCATGACACGAACATGTGTATAACCAACAGATGAATCGTTGAATTTAATTACGTAGTTCCTAGGAAGTTTTCTTACATGAAAAAAACACTCATCTTTATTTAACCTTCTACCCAAGTAACATTTTTCTCATACTTTAATTTTACGCATTTTTCGTTTTTTATTTTTACTGTTTCCCCTATTTTTTTTTTGTTATTTTTTTATTTTGCTTCTCAATGTTTAGCAACCAAACAAGGACCCCAACATTGACACTTCCCTCCTCATCAACCCCGACACATGGTCTGGTCCTCGCACTGTTTTTCTAAAAAGAAATGAACTAGGTTTTGGATTCACTTTACGTCATTTCATCGTTTATCCTCCTGAAACACTAAAGGTAAATCGAGTATTAAATTCTTTTAATGAGTAATAAAAATCTTGGCAAGTTATTTAAAAATGTTTCAAGGTAAATTGAATTGTCTACTGTCAAGGGCAGACTTGTTGTAACGTTTAAAACGTGTTATTTAAGTAATGATTAATCGAAATTTGCATAAAGAGTTGAAAGGGACGTTGAGTTTAGTGGGTCGTTTCGGTAATGGGTTTTTAATTTCAAACATGGGTTTGTTGTTAATTTTGACCTTGTTTGACCTATTTCTAGGATTCCATCAATGAGTGGGCTGACAATCAAGACGGTAAGGCATTAAAAATTGGATAAGACCTGGTTTCGTTTTTTTACGAGTTGATAAATTGAATTTTTTATCGCATTCCTTTAGAGAAATTACTGTTTCGCAGTATGGAGCCGATGGATACGATTTTTGTGAAGAATGTGAAGGATGGAGGACCTGCTGATAGAGCTGGATTAGCTGCTGGAGATAGGATTGTGTCTGTGAATGGAGAGACGATAAGGGGCAAGTCGTATCCACAAGTGGTGCAGATGATACAAAAGAGGTAAAAGGAAGGTTTGCTTTGAGGTATTTTTGGGGGGAATAGATAGTGATTATTTATAAATTCTGTGGTTGTGGTTTTGAAGAGTTTATTTATTTTTTTCAATTTGGATTTAAAAAGTTGTTTAAGAGGAGGGGAAAAATGGTTGTGAAATTAAAATGTGACCTTGATTTGATCACAAAATGATCAACTTGTTAATATTTCAACAGTTTAAGAAAACATTAAATTTTTAAACTGGTTTAAGAATGTGAAATGTATTTTGGAAAAATACAGAAATGTGTGTAAATATCTCAAAAACACTGAACGGGGGAATTTTCATATTAAAATCTCGTTGAAATTTTGAGTTGGAATCCTCAATGGGAATTTATAAAGCGGGAAAAAAATTTCTATCATTTTTAGATGCGAATTGTATATTTTTCAAAATGTGTGGGAAAAATTAAAGTGAGAGTCTGACCAAGGGTCTTTGTGCTGACGAATAAAGTGAGTATTGAAAGTGAAAGGGTGATGCAAAGTAACACTTATCCCGCTCCCAAAACCTTCTAAGTACGTGTACCTTTTTAAAACTTACGTTTCTAAAAGTACACTCTTTGGCCTCCATTTTTCAACTTCTGCATTACGTCATCGACAAAACGAAACCAGTTCTGGAGTAAAGAAACTCATACTTACGTCATGAAATCTCTTATTCGAAACTTCCACGCTCATTCGGTATTCTCACAACTGCAAATGATAAGAGAAAATTTTATAGTTGATCTGACATTGCAATTTTCGAGACTTCATGACGTCAGTATAAATTTTCAACTTTCTTTAAGGACGTTGCGCACTTGTTTGAAAAATAGAGAAAACTGCAAGGGAAAGAATTTTTAAAGACTGCCAACTTCGGGAGTCTTCGGAAGTGGGTGCAGAAAGATGAAGGGACTTTCACTTACATACGGTACTCCATTTGAGCACCTCACCTTTAAAGTTACAATTTTTCTTATTTACTTCCTTTGAGAATTTAAACTTTAACAAAAATAACCAAGAGGCTTTTCGGCGAATTAAAAATGAATGAAATCATATTGGTTCAAAAAAATAAATTTTTAAATTTCAATTCATATTTTATTTTCCAGTGACAACAATCTCCAACTACTAGTCGTCCCTAAAGAAGACGACATCCTCCAACTAGTAAACTAACCCAACGCCCCAATAAGATAAAATATATTAATAACACTTTCTATTTTTACAGTATTTCCCCGGTTCAGCATATCACCCATCCGCTGATGGAACAGCGCCACCTCGACACCACCAAATTTACTATCCCCAATCATCATCCTCCTCAAACTCAACTCTCTCCCTCGACTCCCTACAGCGGCACAAACCGGTAACAAGCAGCGAATTCACGCCCCGATACCACCAAATTCCATCAACGAACGAACAACCCTACCAAAGCTCAACGAATTATCATCGCCCACGACAACCGCCCCAATGGAATCGAAATTACGAAACATCAGAATTCCAATCACGGTTCGGATCTACGCAGATTCAAACCGATGATGGACGATCGAGATCGAGTTCAGATTTAACAGCGCCGCATCACGGCGAAGAACGGAAATGGACTTTCCCCGGGTTTTCTCATCTGTTGCAACCTACGGAAACACGTATGTACGACAGTAATGAAAACCTTCAACCGCATCAACGTTTTGTACCGTACAAAACGGACGATGAATTTTATAATGTAACGACTTGTGCAAACAACGTAACATATAATCCTCCGCGAACAGTTTTCTCTCAAATTTACGTGCCATCGAATTACCAAACAAAAACGCCAAATTTACAGACAGGAAATTTTTATCCAAGTACGGAGAGTTTATCCAGTAGGGATAAATTTTTCCGGAGTTGTGCCACTGACTTACCGGCCGTTTGGCACGAACCGTCCGACGCGAGGAATTCGGATTTCCTAACCGATCGGATGAAATCGAGTTTAGAGAAAAAACAAGAATTTTTATTCAGTTCCTCGCCGAACGAATCTGCTTATTTTGAACCGTTGAAAGAAACGAATTATCAACAGTCATGGCCTACGAAGTACGTGCCGTCGTATCAATCAGTGTTCCGTACGACACTCGAACCCAAACAGACGAATTTAAACTCGCAAAGAAGTTCCAGTTCAGAAACTTTGCCTACAAAATGCATGTCGAGTACATTCGTGCAGTTACCTGACACTAGAGGGAGCAATTCGGACGAAGAGCCGTTTGCACGAGCGTCGTCGAAAGTTTTCGTTTCAAAATTAGGAAGGATTCAGGAGAATATAACGAGTGGGTCATTGAGTGATTGCCCGACTCAAAAGTCGATTCGTTTTACTCAGGACGGTTTGCCAGTTAGGAAACCGTCGATTACTCCGTTGCGGAAGGCGAATTCATTGGATTCGGACGTTTCACATTCCAAAGGGATTGATAATCAGAACGTTTTGCAGTTGCAACTTGTGTCGCAGAGAGCCAAGTTATTCGAGTCTGGAAGTTTGGAGAGCGAATCGAGGAATCGATTGAAGTTGTATCAAAATGAATTGTCGAGGTTGAGTACCAAAGGGAAAACGACAAGTGTCAGCGAACGGGCTGCGCAGTTTGAGAGCTTGTCGACCAGTCAGGAGACTGTTAGCTCGGAAAGCGAAGGAGTGTTGATTCCAAGGAATAGGATATCGTTTGAGAATAAGAAAGAGTCGAAGGAACTACGATGGCAGGTGAATAGTTTTGAAATTACTCGACTTAAAGAACTGGTGTGTGAGTGAATTGGGTACCCTTTTTAGGTATTCAACCCATTTCCGCATTATTAGTTTTTTTATGTGAATTGGGCACCCTAAATTTAAGTAATGCAAACTTTTAACTTTAAATTATAGCTTCTATTTAAAATTTAATATCTCAACAACCCACGTTTGAGATGACGCAATTATCAGCTGACTAAAATACAACTTCAGGATTGGTCGTGACGTAACAAAAAATCATAATCAGCAAATTAGGATTTAGAGTTTTAAAAAAATCTAATCCAATATTTCACCCATTATAGCTACAACTAAAAACAAAACAAGAGTACTTAATACGTGATTTATGATGCCCTTTTTAAAAACTCTCCGACGACTTTAAAAAAAATTTTTTATTGCCAAACATCATCTTTACTTAACTTTTACGTCCTTTACTGACTCGACCTTTATTTGTATTCACAGCGCTCACAAAGTGACAATGTAACTCCAGGCTATTACTCATCAACAACTTCTGTCCCCAAAACTATCATCACTCCTGTACAAGGTAACGACATGTCACGATAGAAATCCAAAAATCTATATTTACTATTTGATTCCAGCAACATCAACACCAAATGCAATATCAATGTCGACAACGACGAGCGAACCAAGTTTCATCGACGAAGACGCCGCGGGGACTGACGACGACGGATTACCAAATAGACGTAAAGCTGTTCGACAAAATTCGTATTTACAAGCAGTTCATTCGCCGTACCGAGGTTTTTACTTTTATATATTAATTTTATATAGAAATTATTCTGTGGTGGTGGAATCGTTTTCCTGTTTTGTTTTTGTGCTTTAACAACCCTTTAATTTGAAATACCCAGACCGAATTGATTCGACAAATTCGGATCGATTTTATTCAACTACAAGAAACCAATTACGTGTTCCCAATCATCCCTTATCACGTGAGTGCAGTAGTACGCCGTCCTTGCACTTGAATAGTAATGGTTTGAATGACAACAACGACCGTCAAACCTTCCTGCATGGGGCAGATTGTAGCAGTTTGTTTGAAGAAGGTTCCATTTCGCGCCTAATCGCAGCTTTTGATAGTATGCTTGCAGGTTTGCTATGATTTGTAGTTTTATTTATTTTTTATTTTTTTTATACTCAAGTTTTTTGGGCAATTTGTTTTTTGTGTGGCGTAATTGCATGATTCGTAGTTGCTGATAAAAGTTTTAAGTTGCGTAAAAAGTTAATTGGATCATAATTAGCTGTGTATCCGATTTAATCTTTATAAACGAAGTTTTGGTTGGTCAGATTAATTTCGGTGGAATGGTGTTTGTAATTTAATTACACTTTTATTCTGGTAACTTTCCTTAGGTTCTTCCGCAACATCAACAACAGCAATAACAACAACACCGACGAAAACAGACTCTTCTTCACATGCCTTAGCAGGGATAGTTCTACGAAAGAAAAATATATTTGGTAAGTAACATTTTAATAGTTCTCAAAACGGCCACTCGATGGCGCCAATTGTTCAAACAAGCGGACTCTGTTGTTAACCATTTTTAGTAAACCACTGCACTCACGTTTTCGCATAAACTTCAGGTTAATGTCCCATTTTCACAAATCTAAACGTCAAATCGTAAATTTTTATAATCATGAAAAGTGGTAATTCACTTTAGGGAATAGGCAAAAGAATCCTTTTGAAATCCTAACCATTTTTATAGCGACATTAACGATTATTTCCTCTTCACATTTATAGCCTTTGACACCATAAAAATGTCCAGTAAGAAAAACAGGAAGTTAAATACGTCTCATGTTTTTATCTAAGTCGATGATGTCATACGGTATAATCTTACATGTGACTTATACATTTTTTTTAACTTCTCCACGACCTCTTATATCATTCAAGATGGGTAAATCAGAGCTGCAAGTGTTAGTGTAAGTACATTAATAAAATGGCATTTCCTTCTTGGTAAAAATGTCCTCCGGGATGACCAGTTGAAGGCCATTTCTTTAGTTGAGCAGACCATCTGGGCTTCTCGCTCTTCTTACACTGTTTACAACTCATCTTAAGACGAGAGAGGGTTTTTTTATTCGTTGTGATGTTCCTATTGAAATGCTTCTATTTTGGGAATTATTTGCAAGTGTGAAAAACATAGAGCAAAGCTGCTTCTTCTTCTTCCCAGACATAAAGGCCAACCCGCGCGTCTTATTAGCTGGATTTGAAGGCAAATGTATGGCGACGGTGTGTTGGCTAACGTTTTGTTGATAGGAGGTGAGTAGCAAGTGATTTGTAGCGACCGGGAATTGGGTTAATAGGTTTAAATAATTTAATGGTCGGGGATAGAGTAAATGAAAGACGGTCGATGGGAGCGCGGATTGTAGGCGCTTAAAAGGTTTGGATTTTTTTTTGTGAGTTTTTGATATCGATGAGTGATAACTTTTTTTTCTAATGAGTGTGTAGATAAGAGAAACAGGTGTTTGAGTTGTGTGTAATGTCTGATATTATTTTTTTTATTTGTTAGGTTTTAGGGAGTTTTTAAGTTTTTGAGAATTGATTTTAGTTGTCCCTGGTAGTAATAGTGGTCATGACATGGTTTTGTTCAATTATGGCGTATTTATTTGCTAATAAAACTGCATTAAAGTAATGCAGAAATTATATATTAAGGTGAAGAAATTTGTAAATTATAATGTAGATGAAAATTAGTGTAGTCAGCTGTCATGTTTTTTACGGACGATAATATTTGCGCAGGCATTATGGGGTACAGATACATGTAAATGGGTTTAGTAATATGAAAATGCCTGTATAAACATACATTATTTGGCAAATGGAACGATATTAGCTAATGCGCAGAATGGATCAAAGGTCTAATTATTTGTGCATTCTGTAGTCGTTTAATACAAGTCAAATCGCGCAATCTCTCTACATTACATTAATTGTCTAAGTAAGTTATACCGATGAGTATCCCATACCTAAAAATGTTATAGTAGAGATTTGGTGTGACTTTACTTAACAGAACGTGTCCTGGCTTTGGGATAATTGACGAAATGTGCAGAAAATGAATTGGTGGTCTCATTGCAGTTCTGCGCATTTCATAACTCATCAGAAGTTAGGGATAAACGTTTTTAAGTCAAGTGGCATTTTTCATTTCACAACCCATTGAATTGAAACTAAATTTCATTTTGAATTCAGTAGTAAGAAATCTAAAAACACTGAACCAGCCACAGTCTCTTCAATTTACATTTCTTTCATCCCCCCAAATTCACCACCATTCATCTTACAAAAACTCTTGCCCATTTTCCATTCAAAACGCATCCATCACCTCCATTTAACATTCAACACACACACATGTCAATTCGTACTCTGTTCCCATTTAACCTTGACTTCTATTCCAACTTCCTTCTGACCAAAAAACCAACAAAAGATAATTTATACCAGACTAACCCCCCCCCCCCTTAAAATTTACACCAAACCTAATAAAACATGAAATAAACAACATTCGTTGATCTTTATTTCTCCCACATCCCCCTTCCAAATTAAAAATTCAGTTTTCCTCAGTCAAGGTCTCTTCCTCTGCCTCTCCTTTTTCTAACACATGACTCATTCAACTGGCCCTGCCTTAAGCACCCCATTTGTTCCTCCTTCATTAAACCTGCTTTTATGTTACTCACTACCTTAAAACATATTAGTAACGACATGTATCTTTCAATTTTAATTTTTAATTTTTTTCACTTCTTTATACTCTTGACACACCTTGAAGCGACAAATGCAGAGTTATTATATCCTCAGGTATGTAAATAACTAATTTACCATCGACTGGCTTAACCCAGATTTTTATCTTGATACAATGAAGTCAGTGGATTAGTGTGTTGAGATGGTCGAGTTTAACATTTAACATTTAAATTTTGTTTAAAAAATATTTAGTGATCGAAAAAATATGAAAATTTGGAATTTTCCCTTTCAAAATGTGATACAGAATTACGTAATTCATCTCTTCTTGAAATTTTCGTTAGATGAATCAGCCTTTAAATTTTCAATTTTTTTTTTTTAAATTTTAAGAATGAAACCTGACACATCACATGTTGTCTAATTCGCATATCAACATCAACCCCATTACGTAAACTACGTGCGCAACTCACAATTTTACATTCAATTAACGAAAATTGCAACAGGTGAAAAATCACATTAATTCAATCTATAAAAGAAAAAGGGTCAAGGATCCGTGGGTGGAAAGAAAACAGATGGCAGCTGATTACAGTAATCGGCACATTTTGTTTTATTATTTCTCTATGGGTGTGCACTGATTACACAATTTAAAATAATGTAAACTTAACCGTCTTCACTTAGAGAAAAAACAATCAATAGGACACGCGACTAGGTATTAATGAAACTCGATATTTTACAATGCTTTTCACCTGACGTGACCTGGTCAAGAAACTGAAGTGCACTTTAGCACAAATATTATGGGAGACGAGAAGCTTTTGTTTTGTGGTGTGTGTGTCATTGCCCCATAATTTTCTTCCTTTTTTTATTTCAAGTAAAAAGGGGCAAAAAAAAAAAACCGTTTTTGTTCATTCATTTATCATACACTTCTTACTCGCCGTACGGTGCCGGTGGTTTTTCTCGGTCATATTTTTTTTATGGGGAGAAAAAAAATTTGTCAAGTGAAGGGAAAAAAATTGTTTTTTTTTTTTTTTCCTTTGTAATTGTGGCGAGAGAAATGAGTGTGCGAAAATGTGTTTTCAGTGGAATTTCCTGATTACGTGAATAGAGCAGGAAACACGATCCGTTCTTCCATCAGTCGATACAGCTTGGTGAACAAATAGATATGCTTGTTTGGAAGCTTGATTGACGCTGTTTAATGATTTTTGATAGTTGGGAAGGAGAGTTGGCGGCGTGGAACATGGCACTGATTTTCCCTACCTTATACTGTTCTGTTTCGTATGTGTATTACACAGAGGATGAAGCTCAAAATGCAAGACGCGTGTCGTACCTGAAAGCGACCGGAGGTGAGCGAATGCGTCACGATTCGGATGGTGATGAAGAGAGCGAGAAAATTGCAAGCGCCAAATCGTGAGTAGAGAATTTTTTGTTTGCTTATTATTTTAGTGTAGGAATTGTTGTATGTGTGGGATGTTTTTGTTCATAATTCTGGTTTAGTCTGTTGTGTGAAATGGTATTGTGAGGTGTTTATAAATATAAGACTGACAAGGGTAAAAGGGTGAAATTAATTGGAAATGCATAGCATATTTATTACAAAAAATGTGTTACTGCTTGATGACAAACATGTCATTATTAAAACAAGATGGAGATTTATAAAAAAATTTTTTTCTATAAAATTTATCAAATTACGGATGGGTTTTGGTGTTTGGTGCAGCAAATTGATCAAGTTTCTGTTAAATTTGTAAATCTTTGAATCTGGATTTTAATATTGCACCGTTTATTGGTAAAATCTTATCATTTAATTTGGAAATTAAGGTTATAAACTTAGAAGTCCAGTTTTTAGTTTAATTACAACTAAAGAAAATTAAAAGGTAAGTTATAACTGTCTTCATCTTAATTATAAGCAAACTCATCAATCTCTTTTTTTATTCACGACAATACAACAGCCAAATATTTGCAAATGATTTATGAAAACATTAACTGCACATCTACAACTTTTTCTATGTTAATAGACTTCTTCTACCTTAAGATATTTGCAATATCTTTTCACGGTGAATCAAAAACTCGTAAATTTACCTCCCATTTTTTTATCGAGCTTCCTGCAATCAAAAAAACATTACAAATTTTTAATGCTTACTTTTTGAATGGTTTTGTGACAAAACAACCTACATAAAACCCCATAAACCCCATTCGAAGAAAATAAAACGAAAAATTTCTCAACTCAGTGACATAATCACACATTTTTCCATTAATGGTTGCAATCGCTCAACTAAGGGAGAAATTCGTCATTACTTTTGAAGTGCTTTTTTATTCCACACAATTTTCGTAAAACTAATTACTAAAATGAACACAAAGATTTCGTGGAATAAATTTTCGGAATTTTGTACTTTTATTGAGTATTGATTTAAAGTGATAATTTTTAGTGATGAAAGCAGTGCTTTTATTGGGTTAACATCCTGTTCGTATATGTTGAGTTTAGCGTTGCATGCAGTTGATTTTCTCTGGGAAACAAGCTGTGAATGAACTCATTTTGTGGATAGATGCTTTTGCTACTGTTAAGTGGAATTTATATTTTTCCACCCTTTTATTTTTTTTTTAAGTCCTAAAGTCACGACTTTTCAAACACTCATTTGTTTTTATTTAAGAGTTAATTGGGTTCAATTAAAAATTTTGGTCATTTTTTGAAAATTCCGAAAATATTTTTTGAGTGTTTTGAAATTTAATTTCTGACCTATTTTTTATATTTATATTTATTTAATTTAAATGGGTTTTGAAGAAAGAAAAAAAAAAAAAAACAATTCTCTGAAGGGGAAATAATTGGGTTATTAAATGCAATTATCAGCTTGTGACTTTTTCTCTTTTTGAAATTAGGTTTGTAAAACACATGGAAAATAGTCCTTCAATTTTATTACCCCCGATGTGCTTGGAATAAGCCTTGAAATACCCGCGGAAATTTTAATCCATTTTGCACTGTAATTTATCTTTAAAGAATTTATCCTCGGGTTAGTGTCAGGAATAATTGCCAACCTGTTACTAAAAATGACAGTAATTTGACTTGAGGAAAAAAAAAATTGACCACAGGAAAAAATGCAAATAAGAAATAGTCACCTAAATTAAAAACACAAAATATAAACATTTTCAATTTCATTTATTATTAAATTTTAACTTATTAAATTTTTTTCTAAAAGTTAGTTATAATGACCTGCGCAATAAAAACAACCTTTTGTGTAAGTATAATTAATGAAACGCACAAAAGTTGCAACACCCTGTGTAAATTAATATTCAGTTCATGTAATTACTCAATTTCTGAAATTAAAGTGCGAAGGGAAAAAAAGTTTCCACAATGAAAACTTTAAATAGAAAAAAAAAATAAACAATAAAAATAATCACTTATCCAATTTCAGAAATTATATTTAATCCTCTCTTAAACCCTAGAGAATTTAATAGTAATAGTAATCAGATCCACACCCTTGTTAATGATGGTAAAAGGTTAGCCAATGAATCGAGTGGGTGTTTTGCCTATGGAAAAGACGCGCTCTGTTGTCTGACTCATTTACTAGTTTTGTAGCAGGTGACACAGCTTGTTGTTGTTCATCTGACGTGAGAAGGGAATTACTTGTAAGTTGGTGAGTTTTATTCTGAATATGTTATTTTGATTTTTCGAATGTTACATTTTAATGGGTTTTGATATGTTCATTGAACCTGACCCAGATTTGGGAATTTTTATTTACTTTTTGATTTTTTTTTTTTCTTCATTTGATATTTATTATTGATTTTCTTAAAAGGGGCGCGGAATTGGAGCTTGGATGTCATTTGATGTTAATAAGGAAGGAAAAGTGTAACATTTGAATTTTTAAAGGAGTGTACGTGAGGAAATGTTTTTACTTAACTTGAACAGACGAATTAAAACCAAACTAGAAATTACCATAATGATAAGTTCCTAACGAAAACAGTGCTAACTACATTGTTAGGTGAATGATTGTAATGGAAGAGGGTGCGTGTTAAAAAGGGAGTGAATGTGTGATCGAATACGGAGAATGGATGTTTGTAAGATGAGTGGAAGGAGAAAAAGGTGAGTAGAAGGATTCATTTTATAATATCTCAACTTTCAACTTTTTTTGGAAATCATTTAAATTCTTATCCGCCATTCGTAACCGAACCCTATTCTTTAAGTTGAGGCTGTGTATTTTTGCTTCTTTATCTTGAGTAAATGATTTTTTGATTTTTTTAATTCCCGGATTCCTCCTTTGCTGCCGTCTAACAATATAATACGCAGGATTGTATTTGCTAAAGGTACAAAAGGTCAAGAAAATCTTTTTACATGTTCAAAATACAAAGTACAAATCAAATTGAAATTGTGACCTAGGCTGTGAATCCAATGATGTTGCGGGTGTGGAAAAGTCACCGCACAGGCGGATTAACTTTGTTTCCTCATACTAAACGCACGACCACTTGGGTTGATTCGCATACTACAACAATAAATTAAGACATGAAACTTACGAATATAAGACCCCAGATTTAATTCTAGTGAGGAAGCAGTAAACCACTATCAAATTGAAACCAGGAAGCAATTACATAGTACTAATTTCGATAAGTGCCTTCTGATTTTTCCTTTATCCTCGAACTCCTTAAATCAAAAAATCCAATTTCCTGATACAAAAGGTTGTCACACCAATTCATTAATTGGCAACACTTTACTACCTCTTGTATGTCATCATGAGTTTGCTTCAAACGCGCGCCAAATGGGTGCTCAACAACTACGGGCGTAATTGATGCTTAACTTTATAGTGACAGCCACTTTAATTACTCACTTTTTATTTCTGGAAGAGTGAGTTATAAATGATCGCTGAAGAATTGTCCTGTTGAAAGACAAAAAAAACGCTTATTGTCGTTGACAAAGTTTCCTAGTGAGGCGTTTGAAAAACAATTACGGGCGATGATGACATATAAAGATATTGCTGACCTCAAGAAAATGACTCGTTATTATGTAACGGAAGTGAATTTATGATACATACAAGTTGAATACCAAATTAGGTAAAGGCCAGTGTTAGTTCCTGTAAATTAAAGAAATGATAATGAATTTATGACAATTTTTTTTTTCTTAACACGCTATGAATCATGGGTAAGAACACTATTTATTACCAAAAAACAATTACCTTAATTAATTAAATCTCACATATGATCATTATGGTTACACTGGGTATGACCTTAGCATTTTGTTAGTTATTAAAGTGATTACCTGAGGGAGCTCGTGGGTGGTGGGAATATGTGGGTGGATAAGAAAACATTAGATTCTTCGAGTGAATTGTTTTTTGTTTTTTTTTTAAAGAGATTGCAGCAGTTGGGGAATGAGAATTGGTTTGTCTCTGCCCATGTGTTCAGGGCATAGACCTATTTTTGGGCTGACAAAACAAAAGGGGTTGAGGCAGTGCTGTGGTTGGTAATTAGCTAGAGTATGGTGGATTGGCGTGGGAGGTTGTAAGGTGTTGATGCAGCGATGACCTTTTGTTGTTGCAACCATTTATTTTGTAGTAGGAAGGGTAATTTCGTTGAGGGTGATGCACTTGACATTTTGTTGATTATCATTAACCCTGAACGTGGAAATGAAATTGACACAATTGGAGTGCAGTTGGATGAATGTTTAATGTTGGTTGGAAAAGAGTTGGGTTTAAAAAGGTTAGTGCAGATGAAGTAATGAAATACCGAGGTTGTGACCTATGTTTAGAGTTTGATATGGTGGAAACATTTTGTATACCGTTTTGGCAGGTTGTTAGCCATTTATAGTAAAAGGACTATAAAATTTGTGTGTGTGATGAGTTTATTGGTGTGCACTATGGTTGGGAGAGTTTTACATTTTGCTCATGTTTTGGGTCAGGATGTTCATGGGATTTCAATATCTTAGAAGTAATCTTCTTTTAAGTAAGGATTTTATGGAGTTTGTTACACCCCTTTAAGGAAGGATTTGAAGAGTGAGGTCAGTGAAAAATGCGGATTGACATCTAAAATAGTTTAATATAACTAAATTCACCTGATGTATTTAGTATTAAAAAAAAAAATGACATACAATTCAGAAATCACCTGTTAACCTATTTTTAAAATCCTCAATACCTACAAATAAAAATGCTATGTTGTTCCCAACGGTTTCAATCACATCAACCAGTGCATTACAACCATTTTCCAATTCAAGGTTGTGATAGGTTGAGTCAAGAGCATGAAAAATTAATTTTTCCAGGTTACAATTTATAAATCGACTATTGCACCCTGTCATAAAACTGCAATATCATTAAATCCCTGCAGGGGTTCTTTATCCCAAGACCTAAAGGACAAAAGTCTTGAACTTTTTCAAAAGGATACATTGAATAATTACACTTAAGAACAGCAATTTTATCAAAACCATTTTGCAAAACAATTTGCATAATAAAAGACTGTGACACCAAATAATTTTCCAAGTAGATTAACACCTTTAAAACCTAATTTCAAATAATTGATCATTCCTACAAAATTTATGGACAACTTGCCACTATAGTGTATTAAATCTTCCATTTTTATTGCAAAAACAAAAATTTCCTCGTTCGTAACTCTCTGTTTATTTTTTTCCCCCCCTGAAACTACTTGAAAAGTTGTAGATTTTAATCCACCTACTCTTGAAAGTTCACTATCCTATTCTATGGGCGTGTTGATGACTAAACCTTCCAGTTGACTTGTCTACTTTATGATCACGTTTATTCTTCATCCCTCCCCTCTTGTTTGTCGAGGAGTCATTTGTAAAATATTTGAGAACGGGAAAAGTCGTAAATCAAAATGGCTTCTGTATATATATAGTGACATTAAGAGTCGTTTAACTTTTTTTTATCTCCATCTTTGCTGCCTTTTTGTTCAGTCACGAAATAAATCCTCTGGTTTGTATTGAACTTTTTTTTGAGAGAGAGAGAGAATAAATTTTGCAGGGTGGAATGAACTATTTGGAACAATAGCTTCGTGATTGGTGATTTGGGAGATGTAATTTGGCATGAAAATTTTAGGTTTTGATGCAAAAAGGAAATGTTAATGATGGGTTTTGTTAGGGCATTCTGTAAGTACAATTTTTTGTAAGGGTATTTGGAAGAGTCTTTATATATGTGAACTCAATGAGCGCGTTGACTTTGGCTTTTAATCAAGAAATGTGTTGAGATCTGTTCCATCTATTGATGGAAGAGCTTTCCTTTTATGTACATTAGGAGGAAAATTCCATTGATTTAACCTGTGGTTAGAAAAGAGAAAATGAGCAAGTTATTAAATGATCAAAAAAAAAAACTTTAATTAGTTTTATTTTGTGGTCAATCTTTTTGAGGAACGATTTGCAGTGTTAATCAACGGGTTTTAGGGCTAATACCGCAAATACTAGCAACTTGGATTTTTATTCAAATTTTAATATAAATAGAAGTAAATTACGAAAATATTTAATATTCTTGCATTAATCAATATAAAATCAATTCAAACCAGGTCAAAACAATTTTGATGACAAGTCTTTCTAACCTTTACAATCCAGTATTGAGATATTTTTGGAAGTCGAGACCCCAAACGTCAACTTTAGTTTGTATTTATAGATGATCGGATGTGTATAAAAGGAAAGTTGGTAGAAAGAAAAAAAAAAGCTTGACAAACACGTTTCCTCGTTTAGATGCCGCGAGAGTCCACTTTTATCCTTGGCAAAATGCAGTATTAGGGGGTCGACTGTGTGTCTAGTTTTCTAGTTGAGGTCAGTGTCAGTGTTTGGAGTTTGTTTCATTACTGAAAAATTATTCTGGGTGGAATATAAAAGGTTCCCCAACTAGCAAGGTGCAGTCAGGGTGAATGAGATGAGTTAACCTAGTTTCCGCTACCTCTGCTCTCTATTCAATTTGTCGCAATGCTTTGATACACTCGCCCAAAAGGATCCGGGTAAGAAAGTTCTCTTTATTTTACTTTGGTGTGTTTCATGGTTATAAATTCGTAGAAAAGTTTTTAAATTTTTCGGATATTATTTCCGTGATACATTAGTTACATTAATTAGTGTGTTTGATGCATTGATGCGTTTTGTTTTTTATTTACTTGTTTTTATAGGTCGTTTGCAATTTTGAAATGTTTTAATTAATTTTTTTTTTTGTACGTGAAAAATGGAATTGGGAGAATTGAGTTGAATTTCTGTGATTTACATGCAACCTTTTGCACGTTTCGTGAATTTATCATTCAGTCTCCTTTAAAAATAATATGTAACGATGCATGTAACACTTAATGGTGTTTTGATGATACATTTGAAAATCTTTACATCCAAACTATGATTAAAGTGATGCGACCTCGGTGAGATTACATCAAGATTAAATCAAAGTAATTTTCTTGTTTGGGTGTATGACTGTAATATTAAATAACCGAAAGAAATGTGAACTATTTTTAAGGAGCAACGCAAAACTTTAAAAGAAATTTTGTTTGTTTTTAACTTTTGTTTCTGCATTACATCAATTAAAAATAGAACTTGAAACAAGTCTGGGTTTATTAAGCAATTTAAAGATCTCTCACGTTAAGTATACGGTGTCATTAAATTGCTAATAATCATTTAGTCGGTATCGAGTAACACTCCAAAATAGTCGTTACTCTTAAAACTCTTGAAGAGATGATTGGGTAAGATACACGCAATGTAATTACTAAGCCCCTAAGTAGCAATTCACTTTGTGGTCAAGTAATGTAATTTATCTGAGTGTGGTAATTTTTTGATTGCACTTGGAAGATTTATAAAGTTGTTTATTGAAATTATGAATCTCTGTATAATTAAATTGAGTGTGTAAATTAAATTTTGCACATGTTTAGTTGGTTGGGTAGAATCCTAGTCACTTTAAACATCTTGCAGATCTTGAAGATTTGTTCTTTGTATATCTCTTATAAGTTCGTAGGTGTATAAGTTGTGTTGGATTGGATATTTATTTTTTTTTAAAAAATGTCGAATCTCACAGGCTCTCCCTACAATTTCTATTGGCGGCCTAACTCGGCCACAGAAATCAATCTCATTGGTTGCTGTTGATCACATGATCAAAAGTTTACGTGTATAAGCTAAATAACGGTTTAAAATTACTAGATAAAATTTAACACACGTAATCAGTCGATTGCAAACTCTTATTTAAAACCAACTTGCTGAGAGAGTTGAATACCCCTTTAATGCAATTTTATAGTTATGAGAAAAGTATTAAAGACCGCGTATATGTCAAGCTTAAAACTTTATTGAGCAAACTTTTATTTAGTGAAAGAATCTATTACAATTACACGATCATGTAATCTACTTCTTGCTCTATCCCGTGGATTTGGTCACGCGGATTTGGATCCTTGATTCCTTTCTCGTCAGAATCCGTTTCTACTCGTTTAATGGGAATAATTCCCTTCAAGTAACTTGAACTAGGCGTGATGTTGTCAGTTAAGTCATATACTAGATATTGTGACTTTTTCCTAGTAGATATTTGGTCATTGGCGTCATAATCGTTTTCTTTTCGTTTAACGCCCATAATTCTATTCAAGGTTTGTGGTTTATGCGTGAATATGCCAATTAATTCATCAAGATCCATTCCTTTTGATGCTTTCCTCAGATCTGGAGTTTTAAGCGGGTTGGGGTGCGCGCTGAACTTAGTTGAGCTAACTGAACCGAATGGCTGTGGCGGTGGGCGTTCAATCTTCCACTTTGGATTCATCTTTCTAATTTCACTTTCCTCAAACCTAGTTGAACCAACTGAACCGAATGACGGGGGCGGTCGCGGTGGGGGTTCAATCTTCCGCTTTCTAACTTCATTATCTAAATCACGTTGGTACTCTTCAGGATCAGTGTTGTCGACGTAATGCACGTTCGCGTCCTCTTCATCTAGCAGCGGCATTATCCCAAACGCCCTCTTACTACAAAAATTAGTACGTATTTTATAAAGTTATTTATTGATGGTAATTTTTACTCACTTTGAGAAAATGACAGAATAACACAAAAAAATGCGAATGGAAGATGATACGGTCAACTCCATCGAGGATGTTCTTCTGGTTATATGTTCTCATAAAAATACTAATTACGTTTTCATGGTCGATACTCGTAGGCCGTATGAACATATAGTTGTATTAAGTATGTGTTATTTATTTGTCATATTATATTGAGTGGTTTTTGGGTATGCGAAGAATTTTTATATTAGTGAAACTTTTATTGAAATTGTAAACTCTACAGCCATTTGCTTGTAATTGATCCTCTTTGGTGACATTTATTTTAGAGGGCAGCACAGTCTAGTTTTAGTTATATAAAATAACAATATCTTTAAAGGATACGTTTCTGTTTATTTCCAATACGCAAACTGATGAAATTAATTTGATTGTACTGTTAATGTAAAAAGTAGGTCATAAAGTTTAAAAAAAAAAAATGTCAATCACAGTCATTACTAAATTTATTAATTGAGTGCTACTTTTATTTGGTTGAATAAAATATGTATCTCTTAAAAGTAAAAAAAAAAAAAAAAAGTAGGGATATTTTTTTATCTTTAAGTTTTATTAAGTTATCGTTTCAGGTGTAATTTTAATTGCTTCACACAAATATTTTTTTCACATCATTGAAAATAAATTATTTATTTCATAAAAGTTGATTACTCTGTTAATTACATTTTTTTCCTCGACAACTGAACGTGTTTTTTGATCAGTTATTAGTAATGAAGAGTGTCTTTCCAAGTGACTCTTGTCTTTGATGGATTAGGTCAGGGGAAATAGGCTGAGATAATTTAATTAGGCCTCAAGGTCTACCTACGAGTGGGTCTTATCGGCCAAAAATGAACATTTAATTTAAGCAAAAAAAAAGGGGACGAAAATGTCTCGAAGCATTTTCCTCTCTTTTAAACATCTTAAAAGCCATTATTTTTTCCCTTCAAATCTTAATAGTTTTCTTTTATTACAAATAAATGACCTTTAAAGTGATTAATTATGTTAATTCTGACACGAGAAGTTTATTTACATTTCCCCGAAAGTATTTTTTTCTAAGCAGCTTGGCCTTATTTTAACTTCTTAACGTTCGTGGAGAATAAATATATTAAAGGAGGTCAAAGGTTGTGTGAAAAGATGAGTTGCAGAAGTTGCAAAGAATCTGTATCAGATGTAAATGAAGTTGTTTTAGGATGTTGGCAAGTTTGATTTAAGATTCTCAAAATATTTTTTGTTTTTTTTTATTTTTCCAGTTCCCAACGCAGTCATAGCATCCAGAAGTTAAAAGCCTTCTTCGGAGAAAAAGTAAATGAGTAAAAACTTCAACTTTAATTTTAAAAATACTTTACTTATTTTGTAGACGCCTCAAATAGTGGAGGCTACAGAACATATGGTGAAGGAACTCCCAAGTCCAGTTTATGATGTCATAAAAGAAGGTTGGCTCCATTGCAAAACTGCGCTTTTGGACGGCAAGGTAAAGGCGGTGGATCGTACAAGAAAAAGTCACGTTTGCCAAATTAAATTTTGAGTCATTTACTCAATTGCAATTGTCATAAAATTCAGTTTCCTTCTTCTTTTTAATACTCAAGTTGACATTTTGTCCTTTTGTAACTTACATAATTTTCTTTTTGAAAAAATATTTTTAGCGTGCAACTGATAGATCATGGAAACAGCTATGGGCTTGTCTGCGAGGCAGCACAGTTTATCTTTTTAAAGATAAGAAGGATTCCTACCAGGTATTTATTGATTTTTAAAAAAAAATCATTAAACAACTTTTTTTTTTCTTTAATATTATAATTTTAGCTCCCTCTTTGCTTGGAAGATCAACCTGTGGTTATAAAACCATCATCAGCTGTAATTGCATCTGATTACACGAAGAAGAAAAACGTTTTCCGTATTAATACTGCAACTGGATCCGAGTATTTACTACAAGCTGATGATTATGACGATATGTTACACTGGATTAAATTAATTCAAGAACATTATCAGGTATTTTACATTTAAAAAGTTTTTTTTTTGGAATTTATATAGATTTTTAATATAATTTTTTTATAGTCAACTAATATGGATGGTAATAACAGTTTACGGACAAGTGACCACATGAGTCGTTTGTCACCTCAACCGGTACAAAAAGGAATTAAGAAACTAACATCATTTAGAAACAGGTCTCCAACTGGTCACTCACCTTTGATTAAAATGAAAAGAACCGCCCAAGGAGGTGAAAAAAAAAATAATTTGACAATGTGTAGTTAACACGTTGATTAATTTTGAGTTTTCTTATCAGATGACATACCACCGAAAGCTAAAACATGGCGTGGAAAAATGGCGAAAACTATTAAGAAAATTCATAGCACGTCCACCACGACATCACCTTCGGAAGGTGTAACTGTTAATGTGCCATTGGAGGATTGTCCCGCGTCTTCAATTAATGAGGTAAACTTATTAAAATGTTTTAAAATTTTAATTTGTAAATTTCTTATTTATTGACAGTTTGTGCCGCTTATAGTCGAGTTGTGCACAAGTATTGTGGAAGCTCGGGGTTTGGAAATGGTTGGGATTTATCGAGTACCTGGAAACACAGCTGCTGTTACGGCGCTTCTGGAAGCGATTAACAAGGGATTTGATTCGCTGAATTTACAAGATCCGAGATGGAGTGATGTGAATGTTATTTCCAGTGTTTTGAAAGCTTTCTTCCGTAAATTGCCGGAACCGTTAATAACATCGGATTTGTATCCGTTGTTCATTGAAGCTAATAAAATGGAAAATCCTGCACACAAATTGTGCACTTTGAAAAAACTGGTGAGTGTAGAAATTTTTTTTTAAAGATTTTTTTTTAAATAACTTTAATTCTACAGTTGCATGAGTTACCTGAACATCATTACGAAACTTTGAAGTACCTGATACGTCATTTACAAAAAATAGTACTTCATAGTTCAATTAATAAGGTAATGATAAAAACAATTATCGTTTGAAAGTTTACTAAACATTTGAATTTTTAGATGGAATCTCGCAATCTTGCCATTGTATTTGGCCCAACTCTCGTTAGAGCAGCTGATGACAATATGGTAACAATGGTGAATGATATGTCGCACCAATGCTGTATCGTCGAACTTCTTATAAACAAAGTAATTTAACTACTATGACGTAATTTAATGAAATATTAAGCGATAATTTCTCCAAAGGCCGATTATTTTTTCAATGAAGATGAAACCGATGACATTTTAAATCAAAACATCCCCGAAAATATTTTTACAATAGATCAACAAACCAGGCAAACATCATTATCCAATCAAAATTTATTGTTGAATAACATCACAAAAGTGGAAGGTAAAAAAAAAAAATTTAAAGTTACTTTAATAAAACTCCACTTAACCAAAAACATTTTTAACTCGAAACTTCAGACGCAATAAAACCACGCGAGATCTGTGTGCGAGACATTATAACATCAATAATAAACGCCGCAAATCGAAAAATGCGACAGGGAATCAAAAAGCAAAGCGTGTGCAGCACATCCGGTGAAGACGCCGGATTCGAAGAACGTGATATCGATAGGGAGGTGGAATTGAGGCGACAGCGGGTACAAAAACATCAAGATAAAGTCGATTCAACGAGTGGACGTCCATCAAGTGCCGATACGAAATCGCAGCGGATGAATAGAGATTTAAACACATCAAAACGAACCATATCAGCCGATTCTCTCAATAGTTTACAAGTAAAATTTTTATTTTTTAAACAAAAAACTTTATTGAATTAAATTTTTCCATAGATGCAGAGTAATTCTTCGTTAACTGAAGGTTCGACTCACGAAACCGGTGAATTATTTTATTACCCCCACGAGTCAGTTTCCACTGAAAAATTAGGTGACGAAGTTGTATTTAGAACGTACGCTGGACTCAGTGCTAATACTCAGGAAAGAATCCGTCGTTTTGAGATGGAAACTCGAGCTCTCCTTCAACGCAACATGAATCGCCAAAATCGTGATAGTGAAAAGAGACAACTCGAAAGGCGGCGGATCGAACTGGAATGGCAAAAAGCCAAACAGGATTTGGATCAAGAGATTTTATTAGAAGAGTTAGCGAATCGTGCATCTAGCGATCAAACTAAGATAATTATATCGAAACCGCTTTTAGATGTGAATTCATTATTTTCCGACTATTCATCCACGTTGAGAGATTCGCGTCCATCGATTAATAGCCAGTCGAGCAGTTCTGACTACTCGAGCAACGCGTCTCCAATAGTGAGACACCGGTTGAGTGAATCTAATAACCAGTTACAAACTGCTTTGGTTACGTCTGATTATAATTCTAACACAAGTTCACCGCTAAGCACGGCGTCGTCCGATGTTAAGGCGACGTCTATTAAAAATGGAACGGGTTTCCAT
This sequence comes from Pachymerium ferrugineum, assembly GCA_034686365.1. NCBI lineage: Eukaryota > Metazoa > Arthropoda > Chilopoda > Geophilomorpha > Geophilidae > Pachymerium > Pachymerium ferrugineum. Next base: position 25,922 of record JAQGAS010000230.1, on the reverse strand, counting down.
AAGTCGCAAATAACTCTTGATTTAGCTGCACCAAAGACTGATGTGAAGGAGAAGGTGGGGGATAGTCAGCTGCGAAGAGGGTGTTCGGTTGAAAGTGTAAGGGAGAAGAAAGAAGGTTTGATCGAAGAGAGTAAAGTTGTTCAACAGGAAGTGGCCATTGACGGGCAAAAGAAGAGGAGGTTGTCCAGTATTCGGTGTGGCTCCCTGGATTCACTGAGGGAATATTATGATAAGGATGCGTCGCAAAATGGAATTGAAGAGGGTAAATTTAAGTGTTTAGTTATTGCAAAAATCTAATCCGTCCCAATCAACTAGTTACAGTTTATAAAACACATGTGTGATTATTTTATTAATTCTCAATTTATTTTTTAGGCGGCGACTTATTAAACAGTATTACAAGCACTCTGAATCAACGTCTTCACGGCTTATTCGACTCAGGCGACTCCAAGGAAAAGAAATCCGCCGATGTCCAGAAAAGTGAAGAGAAAAAAGAAGAAAACTCTACACCACAAGCCGAAAGAAAACGCCGATACAGGGACCCCAGCTTACATCGAACGAAAGAAAAGCCAACCGAAGAAAATAACAATGCTGCTATAAACAAACCGAAAGCACTCGTCATTAAAAACCCTCTAACAGAAAATAAAGTTCCCCATGCACACAGAAATTGCTGCGCTGCATGCCCTTATTTAAAACAGGCCAAGCCAGAAGAAGGTAAATTAAAAGTAAATCTACAAAAAGTAGAATTAAAAAGTATTTGCAAGGCGTCTCCAACAAAAACAACACCCACTGCCAGCATTGTGTCAAAAACAGAAAAATCATTGGACAATCAACAGAAGAAAAAAAATAACCAAAGGCATAATAATAGTGAAAAACGATGCAATAATGGGTCTCACTGTGAAAAACCATCAACATCATCTACTGAATCACTATCATCATCGCCTACTATGAAGCGTAAAAATAATATACCGAGAACATTGAAAAGGCGACATACAGTCGGTGGTACTAAAGATTTTGATAATTTCAGATCTTTGTTAGTTGAAGCTGCAACTGCGCGTAAAAGTGCCCAGAGGAGTGCTTGGGAAAGGTTGAGACCAGGAATGGAGGAAACGCAGGAAAGGAATATTAAATCATGGCTGCAGAGAGAGAGATTAAGAACTAGTTCGCCTGATCTCAGTGCTCAAAAATTATTTTGTGACTTTAATCGATTTGAAGATTTTAATGGCGGCTTGAAAGCGCAGCAAAGGAGAATTAGTTTTCCAGATATTCGGTTATCAAGTTTACAGCTATCGCAAGGTATTGCACTGGAATCTCAAGTGTGAGGGAATTTAATGTTGCTTATTGACATTTTTTTTTTGTAGATTTTAATGAAATGCAGCTTTTTGAGATTTAGTATATTTTAATATTTTTTTTTTTAAAAGAAAGTTTTATTTAAATGTATTCAAGTTTGTAAGTGTTGACCCATTTATACCCAGTTTTGTAATCGACTTGAACTGTGTTTTTTTTATGTACAGTGACTTAAAATTGTTGCACACCATTTGGTAATTTTAACATTTTTTTGGTTTAATCGACTCTGCCGTTATGATAAATTTGAGTCTTGTAAATAGTTGGATTAGTTTTTTTTTGTAATGAAATGTAGTTCTAATATTTGACAGATTTTATTATTGTGTTGTACAAATTTATGTCAAGTTGTTATAAAAAATGTGTAAAAAGTTGCTTTTAATTAAGCATTTAAATCTACGAGCTTTGAAATGTTATTTTACAGAATAATAAAATTGTATTGCAAGAAAACTTTTTTTTATTGAACTTTTTAATTTAATCCATTCGAGTTTTAAGTGATTTCACTGTTATTTTAGTGGGCTCACTGAAAATAAATTTAATTAGTTTATAATATTTAAATAAGTAATTGCATAAAATTTACATTATGTAAACAACTCCACCCCAACCAGAAATTGCGTCACGGTCACAGGCGTTGACTAAAGCTTGGGAAATTGTTTCAAACAGTGTGTCAGGTTCCTATTTAGAAAACGTTTTAATCAATTATTTTAAAGAATTATATTAACTTGAATTACCATGTCGGGTTCCCACAACGATTCACACATTCCGTATAATTGCTCGGAACAAGTACCAGCAAGAACAAAGTCCTGGGGTTCATTCGGGCATCCAATTAAATCCAAACAACAAATGTAGGGTTCTAAAGTGTTAGGATCCAATCCAGCAATCACTGGTTCGACAAAATAGGGACCGAATCTACAACGAGGTGAGAATATTATTTTTTTGCAAATAGCAGATTAAACTGTTAAGCACCTGCGCTCGTACAACAGATTGGAAATCATTGCACCAAAGGTTTTGGGTTTTATCCGTCTGTTCTCTCTCAATTCATACAAATTGAGCCTGAACTTGAGTCTTTGCGCACTAACAAAAATTGAAATAGAATAAATGCCAAGTCACGATACTACTTTATAAATTAGAAAACATCAAATTATTATTTTAGTTTAATTACACAGTCTGGGTGTCGGTTGACAGGCCCGGTAAACCCAAATACAAATGAGGACCCATTTCAAAAATTCGATCAAAATCAGTCGATAATGTTTGCGCTTGAATACCAAAGCGGCGATCACCAGCAATGGCTACACAATTCTTGCCCTTCATAGCTAAAACACAACCACCATTGTACGCTAAAATGGACTAGGATAGAAAATATAAAACATTGATTTAGTCTTTTATTTTTAAAAACCCTTAAAGTTTGCTCAACTCACCATTTTGATTCTTGATAAATCAGCGCTCTTTATATAAACACTTAAACCGACTACGAAGTAAATAAAATGTAAATTTACATTAGCAAAATGCAAATTAGTGTACACAGCCACTGAATTTACCTTTTCAGCAATAGAATATCTAGTTTACTCCGAAGTCACTGTAAACCGGAAGTTAGCTTCAAAACTCATTTGTCACAGTGTGCGCCGCAGTCGGATTGAGCGGCATCTGTAATTGATCTAATTTCGCATTAATTGTTCTTTTGGTATATAACGTTACAAAAAATTCTAACGTCTCAATAAATTTAGTCTAAATTTTTAAATCAATTTATTTTCATGACAATTTTTAAATCTTTTTTTCCTACTTCAGATTTTTTGCTGGTATCAAAACTACACGAGAAGATGAAAGTGAATATGGCAGAAAGTGAGTACTTCAGCATTGGAAGCATTGTATCGTTTCAAGCATGTTTTGGCAAGCAGTTTGAAGGAGAAGTGCTAGCGTTTGATCCGCAAACAAAAATGCTTTTTTTGAATATCCTTTTCTCATATAATATTCACATGCTTTAAATGAAGTAGAAGCCATGTTGGCTTCATTTTTATCGCCACAATGAGCACCAATTTTTTTTCAATAAAAACCAAAAGGCAGAAAAAATTTATTTCACTCAAAGGTATCTGACCAAAAGGACAATAGTTTGGCTGTAAATTTAGCATAAAAATTAGAGTTAAAATTATAGTACCGGAACATCGTATGATCCTTAATTCACAGCTCACAGTCAGCAGCATCCAATGGGAAAACGAATGTTCAAGATGTTCACATGATTAATATGGCTTATGTTAGTCATGTTGACGTGAAGAAAGAAGCTACAAATGGACCCCCACCTGTATTACAACATATAAGTCTGCAAAAGGTAACTGACGATCAATCAAAATGAAAATGATTTGACTTCAAAATTTCACTTTTTTCAGTTGACAAGCCGAGCCAAACAACAAATTGATGAGAAGATAAGGTTAATAAATGCCATGTCAGCAGATGTGAGCCCAGAAGGACAGCAGCTTTTTTTAACAATTACGAAAACGTAAAGTTTCTGTCAAGATATTTAAATAAGTTGCTTAATATTTCCTTTTATTTTTCACCAATCGTTATATATTAAATTATCAGACGATGAATGGAAATATGTATTGCAAGGTTCAGTGCCGAATTACTTGAATGTGCAAATGTTTCATGGCGATTTATCCGAGCTCACGTCAAAGAAAAGACATAGAAATTAAAATACAAAATTTCGTAATAATTCTAAAATACAGATTTTAATTTGTACCTGGAATTATTAAAAATTAGTGAGAACAATTCTGAAGCCGTAGCAATGTTTTGAAATTATGTCAGCAAATTAACAAAACAATGTGGTAATTTCTAAAACTAGCTTCACACTTTGGTTCACACAAATAGCCTGAAATCTATACATAATATCTGATTAACTTTGCTAATATTTTTTTTGTACTTTACTTGAATGTAAACACAGCTTTAAACACAACATTACTTCAATGCTACAAGCCTTAATAATATGGCGTTAAGCTCTCCAGACTTGTTGAGCTATTAGTTTTATTTGGAAATTTAATTTATTACGATGGTTTGAAAAAATTGTGAAATTTGATTAGGCTGAAAATTGTGTATCTAAATAATTTCTTATAATTAATTACAGTATAGAAGAGGTAGCATGGAATGGTCCAAATATCGTGGTTATGAATCAAGTGACTATTGCGCCTCCATATAGACCGGAAAATTGTCAAGGAAAGAACGATCAAGCACTTACACATGTTAGGAAAATTGTAAGATATTTTTTTTAAAAACTATTAATTTGGGGATATTTTTATTATTACATTTCAAAATCCAATAACACTTGTTAACTATCTAACGAATTTGTTATATTTTTCATGACTACAGTTTAATTTTTTTTCTAGGTTGAAAAATTCATGAAAGATCAGCAAGTGGTTGTTGCGGAGGAAAATCCACAAGCTCAAGCAGCTACCAATTCAGTTCCACAGTCATCTCCTCAAGCTTGAAATAAGTAATCTTAGTCACGGAAAATTTGAATGTAGTGAAGAAAGTTTAAGTGAAGTAATTGCATTCCATTGCAATATTTTTTCTTGTTTTAAATTTTACGTGGCTGCTCTTTCTTGAGTAACGAAAAAACGAAGGAAAAGACCGATAGCATATGATATACATAGTATTAAATTACTAAAATATTCTCTCAAACGTCTAAAAAATACTAATTGGTAAACATTTAAATAACATGTTCAATAGTATTACATTTTGAGTTTTGTAGTACTAAAGTTTTGTTAAAGTTTGGTGCGGATGCTACGGAATGTGAGGAATTTATGGAGTGGTTGATTTGTTGCAAAGATTTTAAAGGAATATTTGCAAGAAATGGATTTAAAACTGAACAATTATTTCTAAATAACTTTCTTACTTTTTAATTAACACTATTGTTGAGAGAAAAATATCGTTTTAACATCTCCTGCGAAGCAAGGATTCATTAAATTTTAATTATATAAAGAGAAAAGAGTATTTAAGAAAAAGAAAAATGTATTCCTTGTTATTGCTCTTGAATTTAAATTTTTCAACACATAAAATTTAAATCATGAAATTTATAAAAACTCGTGTTTTCGAGAATTCTTTTTTGAAGCAATTGGAATTCAAAAAATCAAAATGAGTTTTGTTTTCGTACACGAATAAAAAAAAAAAAAGCTTAGTATTTTACCTGATTTTTTATTTACAAAAATAGTTATTGACAAAATATGTTCAACGAGAATCCATAAATTGAATATCACTAAGAATAAAAATATTCTTCGGTAAAGGCTTCAACTGGGGCGATAAAAATGTAAGGTATTGGCTATCCATATCAATCGCAGTTCTGTTGAGTAATGAAATGCAAATTAGTTCATAATTTTAATTTTGATTGACATAGGTTACTTACACACAAACAAAACCGGCAACGTTAGCAGTTATAGGATCGTCCTCAATCGACGGTACATGACTGACGGCGAGGAGATGGTGAAGTAAATGTGGGCCGATTGTAATAGGTACAACTTTAGTCATATTATCTTCAGCTTTCATTCCCAATGGCATACAAGAATCAGGAAGAGAAGGTGCTAAAAATATTCAAAAAAGGTAAGTTTAATGTTAATTATTTAAGGAGTAGTGTGTATTACCTCCGATTTTATATATCCGAACATCCGCAAAGCGCATGTCAATTGAGTGAGGGTATAAACGTGTTTTAAGACCGTAGAAATATTCACGAACTCTTGCGTCTCTTGCATCGGCTCGAACTTGCTGTGATCTTTCAACAACCTAAAAAATTTGCATATTAATTAGAAAACTTTTCCGAAAAAATTATTCATTAAACTTACCCCTCCGGATTTCGGTAAAAATACAACTCGTACAAATGTTGGTAAATCACGAACTAATTCATTATATAGCCGTTCCTGATCTAACACTATTATCACGTCAACTTAAAAAAAAAAAAATTAATAAATCTTTCCACATATAATTTATTTTTATAATAATTACCCTCGAAGGTTTGTGCTGTATGAGTGATAGCTCTATATCCCGACCCCTTTACCCAACCACATGTATTTATAACAATTCCACTAGCATATGCTTTTTTATTATTCTCAAGTCTCATACTAATCACTTCCGCAATGCGTGACACGAGCATATTGTACAAAGTGATATTTTTTCCTAGATCTTTATGACCATAATTATAAACTAAAGGTGCTTGTTGAGAAAAACCCTCTTCGATATCAGCAGGACGTTCAATTAGGAGCGCACCGATGGTTCCTGGTATGGAAATTGAACCCTAGAATGAATAATAAGTAATTAAAAACTTCAATTAAGACACTTTAATTTACAGATTTTAATTTACCTGGCCTACATCTAGATCTACGAAAGTAGGTCGCCTTCCTAAACGGACTGCGTAATTTAAGAGTACACGACATAATGTGCTTTTACCGACATCAGTCGGTCCAACTATCATCGTCTAAAAGGAAAAAAATCGTGTTAAAACACCTAAAAAAGCAATAAAAACAAACAGAACTTACAACTGGTCCTTTTGAACTTTCCGTTTCGGCTTTCTGTCGAACTTGTTCCAAAGCTGCGTGTGTGTTTACATACATAACCATCGGTGTTTCTTTAGCAATGTACGCTACTTCTGTTTTCCCGGTTAATTCCAACGTGCATCCATGCCAAGTGAAAGCTGCCACTTTTGCACCAGCGGTGAATGTGTATTTCTTACTCTTTACAATTTCGCTCCCAAATATTTCCACCGTTCCACTTTTCAACTGCGAAAACAATATTTAATTAGACTGACATGTTGTCTTTCTACACGTCTCGACGTGTTTACCTCCAGTTGCACACGTTCGCCACCTTCAACTTCAAATCTGAGTTCCGAATCGGCATCCAAACGATACTCAATACCTTTACACCCCTATAAATAAAATAAAATATGATTAATATCGCGATCAGCCATCACAAATTCCCGTTTTCTTACATCCTCCTTAGCAAACGAGTCCTTTTCATCCGCCATTATACCATGCGTCATGTGATCCCAAATCAAAACCCGGACTTGAACGGTGACAAATTACGTCACATCCGTCTGCACCACCTTCCCGCCAATCAGATCCAGTGTTGTCTTCTGGGTAGATAGAAGAAGATTGTTATTGTAAAGGCAACGGTGGAGTAGCAGTGGACAACAGATTGGATTGCAACAAGATCGGCGTTTATTTCATTTAAACTTTTAATTGACCAAATTAATCATTCGACAAGAAGAACGCTCATTTCAGGTAAAACATTGCTATGAACAAATAGATCGTTATCTAGGAGGGAATATCCCTGTGAACGGTTCGTAACACAGCTCGCAAAATTTCCTGAATGGCTACAGAAAATCCGGGACAAAAAATAGAAGTAAAAAATTAATATTAGTGCACGAATAGCATAGTCAATAATTTTGAATCCGTTTCACCCAACCCCAAAACAAAATTCATGTTTTAGCAAGACCCACTAAAAATAATACTCGAGCTACCAAAATAAGAACAAAAGATATTAAAAATCTTTTTATAATTCTCATTTAAAAAAAATTTTTAATAGTAACTTTTAATTAAAACTATCATTTAACCATGACAAATTATTTATAGACAGAAAGAAAAAGGAAAACAATGTTATCAGAGAGTATAATGACCTCGTCATGGGTGAATTGGTCATTCCTTTATATCCTGCAGTGTCTGAGTCAACATTAAATATTCACAAGAGTTAGGTTTACGTAGAAGCAATTGGTTTTTTTTATGCTTACGAAACGTAAGGAGTAGCATCTTGTTGAGACAAAAACAGAGGGGTGTTGACCTTGTGCTTAACACACCTATCTATCCTTTTCGGGCATCATTATGACGTGTCCTAAATCATGTAGGTGTGAAACGTGATTTTTATGCTTTAGTTCTGATGAAACTACTTTTAAGAAAAAACGAGAGCAGTTTGTCTCTTAATTTGAAAGTTGGTGTCTGGTATATTGGATGGGTTACGTTGCATCGTGTGTAAAAAATGTTTTATGTTTTGTAAACATTAAGAGATCTTTGTCTTTCATAACATTGCCTCATGTTGTGACATGTTGGGTTTAGTTTCTGTTATTGAGTTAAGGTCAGTTTTTTTGGGTCATCATTTTGAGTAGCAAGGAATTTTTTTGTAGTCATTTAAAGTGTAACCTTCGTTTCAGTCACGCTTGACACTGGTGGCTGAGTTTTAACTGAACGTGGAAACCTTATTCATTTCACGCATGTGGTTCTAACACTTGCCGGAAATGATTGAACTGTGGTAGACCAAAGTTCGCTTCTGGAATGAGTTTTGACGATTGGAGCTAAACTGAAACTGATCTTATCATAATGCTATTGCAAAATACTTCAAATAATATATACTAGTTCTTATGTATTTAAGAAAAAAGGTCAGACTTAAAAGAAAAGAGTCAGGAAATTGACAAATTCCGTAGAGAATAGGAGAAACAGCCAAATTTAATAACATACATGAAAAATCAAATTAAATATCCAGCAATATACCGGCGTCAGAAATCGCGCTTTAAGATCCGACATTAAATTTCAGGAAAGTTTTGAATGGTGTTCAGGAAATTGGAAATTTTTTTTTTTTTTGGAGAATTTCGACGAAAACTAGGCTAGACAAAATTATACGTTTCTGATTTTTTTTTTTTTTTTGTCTGTGCGTGAATTTTTAACCTACTGTTGTCAATCTATTTACCAATGTAGTAATCAGTATATGTAATAGAAAAACAATGTTTAAACTAGGCTAAAAAAGGTTCAACCAGACGGTAAAAATGTAAAAAAATTTGTACTGGGTTATTCCTCGTCCCTTATAATTACACGTCTCCGATGGTTCAGGTTTTTTTTTTTTTTTTTCTGAACACCTGTTTGAACTCTATCACGGGATGATTTGTTGTATGGTGGGGATACGTCCTTTCTCATGACTCATTCTTAAATCCTTTTTTTTTGTTTTAATGGGAGACATAGGTGTCTGTGAAGTGAGACTAAAAGCTTTAATCTCTTAGTCGTCAGTTTTATTTTTTTAAATTAATTTACAAATTCTTTGTGAGAATTCTAGGTTTTACAAATTACCGAAAACGAAACCTTAGCGGTTATCCTTTTTGAAAAAGCGGATTTGAATATTGTTAGATTACGTCACAGCATTGACTTTTCCATTGGATTGTGGGATAGTGATGACGGATCTAGAGGAAGTAAGCGCGAGAAGGGGAAAGACTTTGCGTGCATATTTTCCGGTTTTGTATTTGAACGTTAGACAAAACTTCGAGAATATCGCCGTTATGGCATCACTAAATTGTACAGGTATTGACATGGTGGAGAAACAAGCGTTGACTAAGCGATTAGTATTTTATTTCCGCGCCCGTTCCAGCCAATATGTTGACAGAATGACTAACGGCACCTTAAGTGTATTATTAGATTTAGAATATGACGTCCATATTTCAGTTATGTCACGATAGGAAATCTTTACTATCGATATCGATAAGAAACTGATCCTTAAATACACGAAAAATGGGAAGTAAATTCTATTTATGGTGTTGATATCTCAGGGTTTTTATATTGAAATTTATAGGGATTTTCTCATTAGACACAAGTACACATTCGAGTTAAGTTGACGTAAGTATATGGAAATGGTTCATTTAAGCTGCATTAAGAGTTTTGGAATCAGGTCGTAAGGCTTCGTGATATGAATTTCGAAATTTATTTTTTAATTTTAATCGATTTTTTTGGTAAAATTTATACGACGCAGTTAATGTAACGTTTTTATCTTTTTCTTTTTGTAGATTGATTAAAGAATCATTAAATTACGAAGCAGGAAATTGAATTTCAAAATCGACAAAAATGGGAGACTATTATCGCATTTTGGAAGTTGCGCGAACGGCGTCTGATGCCGATATTAAAAAAGCGTGAGTACATTTTCTAGTCCTTATTGATTTTTCTTTTTTATTAATAATTATAGTACTTAGAATTTTATTATTACAACTAATATTTTAATTCGCAAACAAAGAGTGGTGTGACACGAATGATAACGACGAATAAATAAAATGGCTTGGCGCCAAAATATAAAATTTGTATTAAACAATTTTTTTTTGTTTAGTTACCGGAAACTGGCATTGAAATGGCACCCAGACAAAAATCCTGACCACAAAGACGAAGCTGAGAAGAAATTTAAAGAAATATCAGAAGCGTACGAAGTTCTTTCAGATGGTAAGAAACTGTTTAATATGTAGTGTAAAAAAGAATAGCAAATAACCCTTACAACAACCTCTGCTTTTGAAAATATATTTTCACATGTTGAGTTTTAAAAGTTTTTTTCCATTCCCTAAACCTGGGCATTACAGAAACAACCAATTCGAATATAGAAAACTTCACGTCATAAAATCTCTTATATGACATAATAAACATAAGATTTCAAGATATCAGTACGAAATTTCCGTACTCTTGAACTTATTCTTTGATGGCATCACACCCAAGTTTGAAAAACGAAAAAAAAAATTTAAAGCTATCAGAATTTTTTTTAAAAAGAGGATATAGAATAGATTAAATCTGGTATTACCTTAAAGAATGTTTAACTCGTTTTTTTAACGCAGAGAAAAAACGGAAAATTTACGATCAATATGGAAAAGATGGTTTATTCACAAGAAGTGGACAAAGACGATCTTCAGAAGATACATACGATTTCGCCACCGACTTTCCTTTCTTCTCATTCGCATTTAGAGACCCTGAAGAAGTGTTTCGAGAGTTTTTCGGAAGTGATCCATTTGCTGACTTTTTCGGAGGTCAGTGGGGTTCGTACACATAAATTTTTATTTACATCCATTCACCACCCTGACCTAAATATTTAATTTATGCGCGTATTAAAAATTATTTATGATCTCACAGGAAGACAAGATAGGCTGCAAGCTTCATTATTTGCACCTTTTGGAAGACCTGGTTTTGGTGGATTTTTTGGTTTTCAAGATTTTTTCCCTGCAAATACTGGGTATTCTAACAAAATTTAATTATATACTCTCCGGAAATTTCAATCAGACTTGTATTATTTCTTTTCCAGGGTAGCTAATTACCAAGGTAGTATGAGTTTTGGTAATTTTGGTGGGCCATCTGGAGCCAATGTAAGGAAAACATCAACGTCAACACGATTCATTAATGGGAAGAAAGTTGTAACGAAAAAGTAAACTCTTAATAATTCATTAGTAAAAACCATTAATGTATTGATATTTTATTTTAGAGTTAGTGAAAATGGTATCGAAACAGTGACAGTGTCTGAAGATGGCATTTTGAAATCGAAAACAGTAAACGGTGTATCCCAAGCACTTGGTTACTAAAAATTAAAAAGAACTATTTCTAATAATTATTTATGTGATGAAAAATGGCATGTGTAAAAAAAAATTGATCATATATTTATCAAGAGTTCATCATCCATAAGCGGTTTGATTTCATTTCAACCAATCTGGATGTTCAAAAACTGATGTGATTGTATCTTGTGAATCTGAAGAAAAAAAAAGAAAGAACACTTCGGAAAAATATAAAACGTGCTTAATTTGCCTCAAGACAAACTATTACACATGCTAACGGCAAATATTGAAGTAAATGTAAATAACTTCAGTGCACGCGAAATCAAGTTTAAATGTTATTCACTGAGTCCTGCTGTTGCAAGTTTTTTAACAATTTTTTTAATTTAATATCGAAATTTTTTAATTTTTTTTTGGTTTGGCTGTTTTAATTTTTTGTTTATTATGTGTCGTTATTAAAGACATGGAGAAAATGATTCTGAATAGTCAAGATTGTTAAGTTCTAGTCACTAGAGAAACGTAGGGATTTTAGAAATTTAATGACATTTCAATAGCAAATCGATCAACTTACACAGCAGCTGTACATAAATTTACTCGAAGCCTCGTGATTAACTTTTAACTGACATGTTTGAACTGCCAATTAACACTTTTAACACGATGCCAAGATCTCGATAAGGGTTGAGCAGTGAACATATATAACGTTTTCACACGAAAATAAGGCGTATGCTGAATTGTTCTTTTGTTTTTCTCTGAATGTGAAGAATTTAGTGGGGGGTTTTTTTGTTTTAGTGTTCAGAAAATTGCGCTTAGAGTTTACTTTTTTTCTATTTTTATTTTATTAACATGTATCATAGATGTATATTACTGAACACTGCACTTAAAAGATTTCAGGTTCTGTTTTTTCACTTTAACCTTCAATGAACTTAAATGTGGATGGAAATTTTGTGTGAGAATATTGTGATATAGCATTGGCAAGCTAAAGCCAATTGTATAATATTGTCACTGTAATAAAATAAGCTTTTTAATAATAAGTAATTGTGTTTTATAAAGTGTCGAAAAATCCGGATAAAATAACTCTTCATACGGTAATTGTAACTGTAAATATAACTTATCATTTTCCAGATCGATTTATTACAATGTCTAGCGGAAGTGACGTTGAGTTGTATCCCAAATAAATTGAAAGATAGAGAATTCATGACGTCATACCATAAAATTGTTTCTGAATGCAAGGCATTACGCGTCACGACGTCGTGGATTTTCGACCAACATAACATGTTATCCCTTCGAAGCGTAAAGTACGTTTAAAACTATTTCAATCGAAGAATTGAGTATTACTCCCGCTGTACATTTGCAACAAAGGATCTGTTGTAACACTGCAAAATTATTTATTTCATAGACAGAGGGTAAAAAAAAAAAATCACATTCATTCGAGAGAAAATTCTTCCGCACGAATCCTTTCAAGTCCCATTTTAAAAGGTTTAATTAAATGGATCCCTTCAGTAACTATCGTCGTCACGTAGCTAGTAACTGGGGAGGCTCTGCAGAACCTAGACAAAGCCTTTTACCAAACCCAGTTAACTATGGCCGACGATTGCTTGACACACCAAGTTACGGTTTCCAACCTCAGTTCAACCGCGGTGGAATTGGCGGTAGCATTGGCGGTAGCGGTGATTCGACTCGATTTCACCCAAATTTCCTACCAACTTTTAAGCGCGATTATCAAAGTTTTTCAAACGATGTCGGTAATTTGCAATTAAATTTTGACCGGCCATCGTTTCAACAACAGCCACAGCCGTTGCTCCAGCAGCAACCTAGATTTGACCCCGCTCCACAGAGATGGAAGAATGATAACCGTAGAGATGGTTGGGAAATTTTTAGAAATTTTGTTGTGTGGATTAGAATTCTAATTAATTCTTTTAAAATAGATGGTTGGAAGAAAAAAGGAGGGAGTCAGAGATTCGGTGGTGCGAATAAAAATAAACCGAAGGCGAATAATTGGGGAAAGAAACGACAGAGAAATCCCTCGAAAGAAGAGAAGAATAAGAAGTTGCATAAAGATGATGATGATGAATGTTGGGATGAAGAAGAAGGGAGTGGAGTATGCGTTTTCAAGGGGTTTAAGAGAAAAATTATTTTTATTCTAAATACGGTTTTTTTAAAAGGGTGTTTTTGTTATTGATGAAGAGATGGAAAAGACTATCTCCTCAGCTAAGAAACCAGATGATGAAACTAAAGAAACGACCGATTCAGATACAGGTTGGGGTTGTTGGGTTTAAATATAAATGTCCATTGTAAGTTTCTGTTCATACGCAGTTGAGCCAAAAGAAAAGGAGAATGAGAATGATGAAAAGAAAACTGATGAAGCACCGAGTAATGTTAATTATAGATTTATTTTAAATTGGGTACTAAATACGAGATTTTCGTTAAAGCGGCTCCAACTTCAGCTTTACCTAGTACTAAAGTTCAAAACCAGAATTCACCAAACATTCCACCGGATCGCCGAGCTGAAAAATTTTACTGTGCTGTAAGCACTTTGATTGAAATGAAATATTTTGTACGTCAATTATATATTTTAATTTTTTTTAGCTTTGTGACGCGAAATGTGGCAACGAGAATAATTACCGTTTTCATTGCGAGGGGAACAGGCATTTAAGAGTAAATTTTCTAAAAGTTACTGTAGAGTTTTTGCTTGATTGAATGAATTTGGATTTTTATTTTAGAATTTAAATGCTTCGAAAGGTTTACCAGTTACCACATCTCCAAGAAAACAAAATGAAAATAAAGCAGGTCCTGGCGGTTTGGACAATTCCCGTAAGTTTATTTGTTATGATAGCAACTAGCATAGTTTTGTTCACCTGTGATCACAAAGACGTAAAGCCTGAACTGCTGCATTTTGGAATGTAATGTGGGTGCGTTGATTTAAGTAGCCTCAGAAGTGTAGAAATAACTAGTCAGTTAATCACATAGTGTTATTTCTGTTTACTTCTAATACGAACTAATATGAATCTAGCTAAACATTTGCATAAAAGTTGCTCGCCTTTCTAATGATAGATTTTCTTAGCTAAATGTTTCCTTTTCAATGCAGAAGAATTTCCTCAATCCAAGCCACAACCGACTAACAATTCAGATACGCAGGAAACAGGCATTCCTAAGCAAACAGCAAGTAACATGCAGAATAAATTGAATAACTACCCAGCACCTATCATAGGTATTTCATTTATTTTTTAAGACAATAATATAACTTAAGATTATTTTTCGATCAAAAAGGTTTGAATTACATAATCGAACTACAATCGGAAAGTCAATTTTGCGAGCCAAAATATGAATGCAGCTTGTGCGATACTAAATGCGATAGCACGAATTTGCTTGCACACATTACAGGATCGGAACATCGTATGACTTACATGGTAAAAAGAAATTAAAACAAAAACATTTAGTTTTCATTTACTTTGTTGTTCTAAAACTTTGTAGATGAAACACCATAAACTCGAATATGATCGACTTTCTAATACTCGCTTATCGAAAGATGAATTTGCAGTGGAATTGATTAGAGCCGTGGAAAAAATACAAAGGACAGATGGGCGCGGACAGTTGAAAACTCAATCTGGATTTAGTGAATCTGAAGGTAATATTCATCGTTTCTTTTCTTTGAAAAAAAATTATTTTATTAATAAAAAAAACAAATATGTTTTGTCTGTTTTGTCCATTAATTTGTGGAAACTACTTCTGATTATTAGCCACTTCTACCAGCATTTCGCCTCAAAAACCGAAAAAATGGGTATTTAAAGAACCAACTTCTCTAACTACGGCTCAATGTTATTTAGATCAGCAACGTGCCAAATGGAAAGACAATGCTGTGACAGATGATTACTTCACGACTGATTCTTTTGATGGATTTGATAAAAATGACGGCGGAGATAATAATTCAACTGGCATTAGGTTAGTTTTAATATTAGTTTGCCATATTTTCTTTAGGACATCAATTTTTAGTCTAACTGTTGGTCTGCGCAAGTCTTAACGTCGATCTACCATAATCAAAGTTTTGAATGTTTAAAAACTTAACAATTTAACAGTTCCCATCTTCAATACGATAATGCTCCCAAAACATCTGCTGAAGATAATGAGCCGTCAAACCCG
Source organism: Pachymerium ferrugineum (assembly GCA_034686365.1). NCBI lineage: Eukaryota > Metazoa > Arthropoda > Chilopoda > Geophilomorpha > Geophilidae > Pachymerium > Pachymerium ferrugineum. The sequence goes on along the minus strand of JAQGAS010000230.1, from coordinate 10,150 downwards.
TTTCGCGAGATTCTTGAGGAAGAACCGGAAAATTTAAGTTTTTCGAAGGGAAGTTTGGGCGCTTTGCTTACAGTGTTGGTAAGCAGAATGTGTATTCGTAAAATTTTAATCGTTTGTTAATTTATTTTGAATTTTTTTTTAGAGTAAATGTGAAGTCAAGAACGAAGAAGATGCACAGATGGCGTTGCAAGTATCCAACGCACTTACAGCATCTCTCTTCAAGTACAGAGTTCAAAGCATGTCGTCCGAAGTAAGCTTTACATTTTAATTGAAGTAAGGGTCTCGAGGGCAAAAATTAAAGGTGAAAAAGTTGAATTTTTCATCCATTTTCACCTTATTTCATAAGAGCGCATACAAATAATTTGCTAAAATTAACAATTTTTCTATATCTTTTATTGAGAATTTTACCATTGCCAAAAACAGGATGTGACGTGATCAGAGGTTACAATAGTATAGCAATATTCAACACGATGCCACCAGTTGGCAATATCTTTGCTCACGTCCATCCTTCCTTAAGTATTGGCGAAATGCTAGAAAACCAGATATACAAAAATATTAAACGTGGTATTTTTATGGTAAATGTTGTATTCGTCTCGTACTTAAGACCTTTATTTTAAGTCTAGTGTATAATACATGTTATTCAGCTCAATTGTCTTACGCATTGTTTTCTCGTGCTTTTAAAGTGCGTTCAGGTACTTAAAACTTCTAATTTGACGAGCAATGCTTTGAAACGTTTGGTTGACCAATCGAATACCGAAAACGTGCTCTCGCCGAAATCGTCTCAGCCGTCACAAAACGAAGGACAACAATTTTTGTCTTAAAGAAATAATAAGAAACGAAAAAAAATTGCGACTGGACATTTCAGTTGATGTAAGAGGGCGTTTATTGTATTCTATTTCTTTATTATTAACAAAAGGTTAATGTACTCTGTTTTCTTTCTTTTTTTTATAAAAGGTGAGAAAAAACACACCATCACAAAACCTGTCAAATTAGATATTTCATAATGTCATACAAAGTTGGTTCATTAAGTAAACTGTCTCTATCATAAAACGCTCATTATTTAACGTTTTGAGTTGTAATTGATATATCTCGTGTGAAGGCGAAACTTTTTTTCCACTTTTATTAGAAGCTTTCCTGCTAACAAAATCCTTTTAATAAAAGATTATCACAAACTTGAAAAAATGTAGAAAAAGAAAGGTGAAAACTTATATATACAAAATTCTCTCATACATTGTACTGCGGAGCTTTTGGCATCTTTTGGCGCATTAAGATCATAAGTGTAACACCAGAAGCAACTGCAACGTGAACTAAAATCTCCCAAGTATCTCGTAGGGTCCATACTAACATATTGCACATACAGATAAGAAAGAAGCATACCCATGTTTTCAGAATTCGTCGTCTGGTGTTTTTCATTGATAGGTAAATCTGAAATTAAATCTGTTTCATTAACTTACCACACAAGGAGTTTTTCCTTTTACCTGACAGCATTGGGTGGATGCTTCTAGTAAAAAACTTAAACCGTGCAATGGGTTGGTACCATCATATTCCTATACATAGAATTTATCACATTTGGGTTCACATTGAAGTAGGGTGCCTATTACCTCAAAGTTTGATTGACTCAAGGCTGTTATGCCGCGTATTGCGTTCAATAAGGCACTTATGATCGTCACTCCCAATGAAAATATGCACACACACGATACAGGTCGAGTCGTAAAATCGATTGCTATGTAAGAAATCCCTCTTTTAAAATTAATGAAAGTCAATTTTTTAAATACGTACCAACTGTCTCTTCATTTGGTTTGTTATTGTTTTTTGGTTGAATATCATGCATTGATAACATATGCGGTGGTCGTAATTTGATCTCTGTACTTAAATCCGGAAGGTTTAATTTAGTTGTTAACGTTCGTGGACTATTATATCGCTGCCTAAGTTTACAAACAAAGTTATCTGACGTAAAAATAAAGTGAGTAATATTTTCGTTTTTATTTAATGCAAGAATTTTTTTTTTTTAGTTACCAAAGTCAATAAATGCGTATGGCCTAAATGCATTATTTATTTGTGATGTAGTGTAAACGGTTATGAATTCCTTCATTAATTCGTTTAAAAAACTAAACGCCAACACGCACGGGTAATTAGATTCACACAGCACCATGAAAGTCATTCCTAATGATGTAATGAAACTGAAAACGAATATATTTTTTATTTAAAAAATGGAATTTATTAATTTAAAGTTATGACCTACTGAATGACGAGAGGGTTAAGTTTGAGCGTGCAACGATCTGGAAAAGTTGCTACTCTTTTTCCTAATAATTTTAAAGGAATTTTTGATTGCTTTACTTCACGTAAACACTCTGATTCAGTTGATGCTGAGAGGATGAGGCCATCTCGGCTCCTTACTATCATAGCGTAGAAAATCATTGCATCAAATCGGTTGTGTAACATAAACGAATTAAGATTCTGCGATTATAGGACAATAAGTCACTGCACCTAAAGGTTTACACCGTCAATTACATATTTCAAAGCAGTAAATATACGCGTTGGCAACTTGAATTTCATCCACGCAAGCGTTCCTCATTTCATTCCACAGTTACGAGCACAAATCATTTCAGAATAATGAATGAGATAATAAATGACGTCATTGCAACATACGACCGGAAGCAGTTTTATTGTTCGTCTGCTGACTGAGCCTGGCAACGCAGCGGTAAATACAAAGACAAAGTATAAGTGAACAAATTTTCGGCATTTTTTCTTTGAATGGCTACATCAGTTAGAAAGTTTTTATTACCAGCGATCACAAAAAACCCTTCGTTCGTGGGTGAAGATATAGTTAAAGACGTTTACATTCCAAGTAAATATTCAAACTCTTCTTCTCTTCAAAAAGTACGCCTTTTTTAATTACAGAAATCTTTTCAGTTATAGATCCAGAGAGTTGCAGTAAAATTCATTTAGAATGCGAACCGTCGATTGTACAATTTCAAAAATTTACTTCAGGAATTGTTTACAATCAAAATGTTCGGGTGCGAAATATTTCGTCAACAATTCAACGAATTTATGTATCGACTCCAATGACGAGATGGTTTTCGGTTAAAGTTAATAAGGAGGTAACTTTACATGTTTTTGGAACATTCAATTAATTAATAAAAATTATGGTCATAAGCACAATCTGTTACCCGGTTTACACTTGCCTATTTTACTCAAATTTAAACCTGATGAAGAACGGTATTATTATGACACAATAAAAATTTCGACGCAGGTAAAATACATTCTCAAGCTACGAAAATTACATTTAATTAAATTTGTTTAGTCTGGAGAATATTTATATATACCCATTCATGCTTTCTCCATATTGCCTTCGGTCAATTTTCCATGTCAAGTTGAACTGCCACAAACAGTGATAGGTCAAACGTATGAAAACTAATTATAATTTTACTCTCGTTACGAACTGAACTTTTCCCCCTAGATCTACTATGAGTATACCAGTCAGTTGCATATCGCCGGTTGATTTAAAGTTTTATTTGGATATTTTACCTTCTTTATCGTGTTCTTTGATACAACCAATGAAAGGAATTTTAAATTCCGAGAAGCCGCTTGAACTGTCACTCATGTTTAAGCCGCAATTCGCGGGAAGTTTTCAACAAAAGTTAAAGTTGACGGTCACTAATATTGAGCTGAAGACTCTCACTTGTAAAATTATTTATCATGATTTGACGAACAAAAAAACTAAGAATTTTTTATCCAGGTTATTCTCATTTTATATTCTTGCAAAATTGTTTAATGTGGTAAAAAAAAATCTTATAGGTCAATTGAATCAAAACCACTTCCGACACTGTTTAAGAGGACACTAACAGCTGACCCGAAAACGAACCGGAAAGGTTATTAATTAATTTGGATATATTTAACAAGCCTTAATTATTTTATAGAATTGATTAGAAAATTTACTAAAACAAGGAATTGAAGATGGTTCTAAGATAAGTCCAAAGAGTGACTCCCAACAAAGTAAAAAGAATTAGAATTTTTTTTTTTATAATTAAAAATGTCGATTTTTAAAAAAAAATAAATTAAGGTTTTTCTACAACGTGTCAAATCAAGACAAACTCAAGACAAATGAAAGTAAAATTTTTCCAATTACTGTTTTCCTCATATACTTAATGTTTATTTATATTAGGAGAAGCAATTTCTTGATGAGTTAAAGCGACTGCAGGATGAAGCAAGAAATATTCAAATAAAGTGGCAGATGAAATTAGGGACAACACCAATTTCCTATGACGCAAGACAACATATTTTGGCGCAACGAGAGCTCGATTGGGAAAAATTTAGAGAAGTAATTTTTAATTTTATTTCCGTTTAAACAGTATAAAAAGAAAATTTTTAGAAAGAAATGTTGGTTGATAAAGACGCTTTAAGTAGAACCAAAGTTAAGGGATGCACTAAACGACCATTAATTGATGTGAAAGTAATATATTAATTAAAATTTTTAGAAAAATATTTTGTTTATAAGAGTTAACTTTTAGGAACCCAATAGGAACTTCAGGCTACACTTCAACACTGGCAATGAATGGCCACACAGGATTTTGGTATTAAAACGATTTATAAAGGCAGTCAATAAAGTGATGGTACGGTATCGAGCCAACAAAAGATTAGCACAAATAAAGAAATTTTTAAAACCAGGTAAGAAAATATCCAATGATAGTATAAACATTAAAGAAAAATTTAAATAGCGCCGGTAGTGATACATACAACCAAACCCGCGTGTAAAGAAGATGATAAAAAATTTGTTTTTAAAATGGATAGTATTAAACCTGTTTCCAAATCTTTATTCTGGTGTTCCCAGGAAAATGACAGTGTGGTAATGTATTTTATATTAATATAAATAACACTAGTGAAAGAAAAAACTTTGTTTAGTTATGGTCAGGATTAAAGCCATCTACCATTGAACCACTTTCTTTTGGTGATACATACACACCAGAACCTGTTCCGGATATTGTAAATCTTTTATCATTTTATAGTACCATATTAATTATTAACTTCACTTCATCAAAAACACAGAAGCCATTATTACATGAAGTATTGGGTTACAAGCCATTTAATGTCTACGCAGCTAGAACTAGTTACATTCCAATACCTCCAAAACCACCAGCAGACCCCAAAGTTTGTAACTCAAAGAGAACAGTTTACAGTATAGAAAGGCTCATTTGCATAATACATAGTTGAACTCTCGAACCAATAGAATAAAATCAATTTAAATTATTCGCTTTGCGATTGGTCAGAATAATTAAACTGCTTTACTTGTATTGGTCGGAAGAATAATACCAGTGTGTGTAGAAACAAATGTTGTTTCTACTATATATATTCTTGATTCTTGATAATACCCATACCGAGCTTACTATATTGTTATAATGATCATTTATTAAATTCAATAACACTCTAATTGAACATATTGATTTAGTGCGGATTAAACAAAGTATTAGAGGATGAGAAAATTCGTTTAATCCATCTAGACAGTTTGCCAAAAGTGGGTCGGCATTCTAAAGAAATAAAACCAGACAAAGTATGTAACTTTTTTCTTTTAAAAAAAATTAATTCATTTAATATTCAAATTTTCAGATTCCAGACAAAACTTATTACGTCAAAGTCCCAAATGGTTCTGAAGTTGATATCGATTACGAAGTTTCGCGTCCAACTTACCGGCTCGATAATGACACCACAATTGAAGTAATTGAATGAAACATAATTAAACTTTATTTCACTTAACTGTTTTTAGGAGGTAGCTGAAAATGTGATTGCGTGCCACAAATTTGCTATACCCGCACGAAGTTATGTTGAATATAAATCCATTAAAGATGATATTCTACCTCAAGACCAAGAAGAAATAGAATCAACTCCGATAAATGGTTCTGGTAGTCAAGAAAGTAGACATACAATAGCAGATGAAACCAAATCAAAGTAAAAAAAAAAAAAAAAACTATAAAAAGGAACTAATGAAATAAAACAACTCTTCATTGTATTTAGCGATGACGCAGCGCAACTGACTCTAATTCCCATGACTGGAGAAGATTTCCTGAAAGAATATTTAAGATGTGACGATACTGCCTCGTCAAAAAGATAATTTCTTTAAGAGTAGTCACAAAAAATAGAAAAACGCCAATTATTTTTTAAAAAAAAGTAAAGCTTCACTGCAATACAGACGGAGTATAACGTGAAGCTGCCAACATTTGGGCGGAACTTTTGTATCAACATTTTTATAATTCGAAATTCGAGACATAAAATTGCCAATTTATAGCCAACGATTTTTCCCTTCTATACCATTATTCATACTGTGGGGTGCTATTAGGTGATAAACGTCATTTTTTTGGCGCCACTCCCCGGACGCATGTCGCGCAAGTCAAGAGGCATGCAGCGTGCATTTTCTGACTCGTGGCCACAATCGTAACCGCCCCCGCTGCGCGCTTGCCCTTCTAAATGTTGTTGTGTGTTATTGCCACTACACTATCTTGGTGCACACGATCATAGCTGGGCTGTAGGAGATTCCGTGACAAGGTTTAAACCCTTTGATTTTACACATTTAGAAAAATGTCTAACACATGGCCTGTTACTGCCTTTATAACTGCACTTACACTTACTTTTTGCATCACTACAAATTCCATTCGAACTATTCCCGAAAGTACTTGCGAAACGTTACCATCTTATATTCACATCATAAAAGGTATTTTTGATATTTACTTTAAATATTTTGCTTGTTTATTAATGTGTAATTTTCACAGAGGAATACGATAGTCGTGGTAAATTAGTGCGAACGTGTGAAGGTGACGTAGCTGTCAACAAGTGCGAGGGAACGTGCACATCTCAAATGCAACCTAGTGTTACTACTTCTTCCGGGTTTCTAAAAGTACGTGAAATTGTAAGAATTTTTAAAATTTTTATTTCAGTTTATTTTTAATTTTCCCAATTTTTTTAGGAGTGTTATTGTTGTCGTGAAACTTATTTGCGTGACCGTGACGTCATTTTGCGACGTTGCTTTGATTTAGACGGGGAAACTTTGACTGGAGATTTGGCACTTATGAAAATTCGTCTTAAAGAACCGGCTGAATGTCAGTGTTATAAATGTGGAGATTAAAAAGTAAATTTGGATTTATGAATGTTGGAGTAAATGAATTTTAAAAAAAAGTAACGTGTAGTTCTTAATTATTCAAAAATTGTCACCTAATACTTCCTAGTTCTGTGTACTGTAGATCGATTTGAGAATAAAAAGTTGTTTTCATTTAAAAATCCGTTTCTACAGAATGTTCAAGTCATTCGCGCCTACCTAATTTGAATATTTCTGCTAATTACGCATGTTTTCTTCATTTGGTGAGTAGAACTTTTCAACACATTATGACTTGCAAACCACTAAACTTTCTCCCCTAACCGTAACCAAGACTACAAAAAGCTATCATTGCCTAAATCAGGCAACAACACCACGTACATAGCCAAGCATGAGTCGTTAATGCTTTATACATTGAAACAAAATTAGGTCTTGGAATCCCCCTTGAGAACTTTCTCCTTTTAATGGATCCCCCACGATTTTATTACGAAATTGTCAATCATTGGAGCATGTCCATAAGCACTCTACAAGGAGGGAGGGATATCATCACTTCTGTTGAAGAAATCGAGTTGATCAGTCTCTTAATTTTACAGTGGATTCAGGCTTTTCAGGTAAATGTCTGTCTAGTAGAATTAGATTTTCCAATTCAATGATTTTTTTCCCCGCGCTACTAGGGGTCAGTATATTGGTTTTCAGACAACGGGTGGTCTGGGAATTAGGGTACGAAAGGTTTAAGGTGGTGCATGGTTTATTATTTCTGTTATTGCGGTTTGTTTAAGTATAAGTTTTATTAAGTTGGAATTAATACATACAACTAAAGTGCTCCAATTGTTTTTTTTTTCTTCCGGTGTAATGAAAGGTATTGAGTTAAATTTTGCTAGGGAATAATTACATTCTCTTAAATGCGAGTGTGACTAAATGTGTTGCCAACTCGAGTTGAGTGCTGGTACTGGAGAGCGGTAGAAGCATTAGAATGGCGCTCAGACTATTGTGTAGGAATATTATATTTTTTTAAATATTGTTTAATTATGTGTAATTGGATTTTCCATAGCGGTCATCATGTACGCGCTGCTATTGATGGTTGTTGCTGTGACGTATACGTGCAGTATTGAACAAGCTAAGGGTGATGAATGTCATATAATGCCCGTTATACACGTACTTAAATATCCTGGGTGTAATCAAAAACCTATTCCATCATTTGCTTGTCAAGGACGATGTACATCTTATGTTCAGGTATATATTTATTTAATTATTCGTATTAAAATTTTTTATAAAAATGAAAATTTTGTAGGTTTCTGGATCCAAAATGTGGCAAATGGAAAGGTCTTGCATGTGTTGTCAAGAAATGGGTGTTCGAGAAGCGAATGTAACTCTCCATTGCCCAAATGCAAGGCCTGGGGAACCGAAATTTCGTAAAGTGATAACACGAGCTCCCGTTGACTGCATGTGTCGTCCATGTACAGCAGTTGAAAAACATTTAGTTATGCCCCAAGAAATGGCTCCTTGGGTTTCAGATCCGAATCTGAATGACGCGATATTAAGTGTTTGATAAGTATTTCCGTGTGAGTATAACAGATTTAATAACAAAATTACTTACAATTTTAAAAATATACATTTTAGTAGAAATAAATTCATTATAAAATGATTATGAAAATTCAAAAGAATCTTTGTTGTGAAATAATAATATGAGTTGTAACTATGAGAAAAATAACTGGTAAAATAAGTAAAGGTGGTCAGCAGATCTTCCGTTTATTTTTTAGCTTTCTTTTCGATGCTGGAATAGAAATTAGTAAATATTAACTGAATGGTTAATTACCCGGATACAAATTACCTTTCTAAGTATTTATGTACGCTTTTAAATCCCAAATTTTTGGCCTCGTGGATCAAAATGCCTGTACAGTGTCTCCCATTTTTCTTGCGGCAAAAACTGCAATTACAAACGCCACGACACGGAGGACAAATCCAATCTGGGTCTAGCAGCGATTCCTTGACACCTTCGCCGTACCGATTACGTAAACAAGGACCACAGAACTATTGAAATAGACTTCTTTAGTAACCCAACGTTTACATCATCTTTATACTTATACCTGTCCCCGAACACCAGCACAATTTTTTGATCTGCAATTGCTTTTGGTGTCGAGTGTTTTTTGGCGGCATTGATGACAACTTGTACCCTTCGATAAGTAAGTATTTTATTTTGATTTAAATTAATTAACCGTGAGAGTTTAAGTATACATAAACTGAATGGTAAACTTTCTCAACAACGCCAACTGCGACGTTATCAAGCATGTCGTCTGTAATATCGTCTGCTGGAATTATGATGTGACCAACGCGAGCCGGAGTCGGGGAAGCTTTTCTTTTTCTTCCGTTTCCCTTTCAATATAAAAAAATAATATTTGAGTATTCTTAGAAATAATTTCCATACCCATAAGCCTGTATATGTATACCTCATCGATATCACCGTTGATAACAATATTTAGCTGTTCAATCGTCTGAGTCATAGTTAGGAGTTGGTTAAAGTTGGTTTTTTAAAAACCGTTAAGATTTGAATTTGATACTCTGGTTGGCTAGTTTGAAACCAAATGTTTCACCATGCTGGGTGTTTTTCTATCACTTTTTGCAACAATATAATAGTCTTATGATGCTCGATGAAGAATTTTTTTTTTTGACCTGATAAATATTATCATGAAAAGCCAAAAATATTAAATTAATAATAAGATTTATTATCTAAAATATAAATTGTCAGTTTTATGGTTTTGGCTTAAAAATAATTGGTGGTTGGGTATGCAAAAATAAACCCTACCTAATGTTCTTTTGCATCAGAATAAGAACATTCCATAACGATATAGTGGGAGCGCCGCGAGGTGTAATATTTATAATTCGTAATTCTGCCGCTAGTCGTCGTTTGACGGTAAATTCAAATTACAACCGCATCACAATCATACAATAACATTAGTTCCTAGTTCGTCCAATGGCATTGGAAGAATTTTCCATGTTCCGCGAGAAAATTAGGCTTTCAACATTCAAAGCTTGGCCCTTTCCAAAGAACTGTAAATGTACCCCCGAAGC